>WSZQ02102831.1:0-10424 GCA_019419845.2 Weissflogia rhopalogaster
ATCGCAAGTTATTTACCGAACCGTTGAAGCTATCGAACTCTCGATGCGCTTAAACGTCTTATTTCGCGAAAATAATTAACTTGTTAAAATCACTTTGATATTCCAAGAATTCTAAACATTGATCGCAGGCATGTGCTTAGTAAATTGAAAGAAATTACATCAAAACTCTTAACATTTCGAGTTTCCAGATATAATTAAGTAACTTTAAAATAACATGTAATGATCACAATCGATTTACATGTCTATTAAAATACAATCATAAATTGTAATCCATAAAATGCTTTAAACGTCAAGGTAAGAACCTGTGTGATCCAACCGTAAAAGCCGTATTCAAAAATTGATTATATCCGCTGGTCTCAAAATTACGTTAGATATAATGCAACATAAGCAACGTAAAATCTAAGTACATACGTGGTGAATTGAAGCAATACGCATGGAACGCTTAAGCTTTTCTATTGGATAAGCTGTTTACCTAAAATATAATCAAGAGGGTTCTGTTTCATGTAATCAAATGAAAGGAATTTATTCTGGCTCTTAGCTTTTATTTGCAACTTTTCCATGTAATTATACCCTAGCATTTTCATACATATCCACTTAAATATGTGTTAAAATTGCAGATAATTTGATATGAGACACCTGTGCATTACAGAATATATGGAACCATTTTCCAGTGATTAGAAACATGTTATACACCGTAGACTTTTATCTGTACGTAATTGTCATGAGTCCTGCTACCGATGCTGTGAATATGGGCGCTGTCTATATTAATAATAAACAGAGATATGGTCATATTTACACCTACGCAATGTATTTTATATGGGAACATTCAAACTATTTTTTAATTACTTGAAACATGTATTAATGGTTTTCCTTGCCGATTCTACATCGAACAATGAAAAAATTAGCTGTGGATTTTAGGTATTTCCAAAATCGAAAATTTCCATGGACCTTATATAAGTTATTTTAGGATGACTTTTACGGTAGGAACACACCGGTATAAAGTACACAATTATTTCTACAAATAAATTGCGCTATAAACTTTGAATGAATTAATGTAAATATTTAAAAATTCTCGCCAGCCTTCGCTTGCATTCGCTTTATAACCACGTTTTATAACCACGGCACTGATAACCCACAAACCACATTAATTGTAGATATGCGTGATGTATAGTCATTGAAACGTATTTAGAATACAACAGCATAATGTACTACAGATTACGGTGTTCATTCCTAGTGTCAATTTACACAATGTATGCGTAAAATTTATATATATACAGTTAGCATAACATTTTAATAACCCGTTCTGAATTTAATTAACAAATAAATTAATATAAACTTGACCACTGCAAAATAATGTAACAGTGCTATCAAATATTTGGCTTTCGTTTAATCAGCAAATATTGAAATCTAACATCTATTTTAAGTACGCTCGCTCGAAAAAAACCTTCAACTTACATTGTGCGTGATCATTAACACACTGTTTAACTGCAAATATTGTAAACATTCCACGTCTAGACTAAACAAAAAATGTTTTTTTAGCATTTTCACATCTTACAATATGCTGCGCAAATATTTGAAGAGGGGGCACTGAAGTGTGGGGAATCGTAGTGGTTTCAAAATCGAAACAGTCCGGCCTTTGAGTCAGTGTAGTGACGTTATCAGTGCTTTCTTTTAAACATGGACCCTTTATGCAGTGCTGTGGCTGAAGGAAATATACAGGATGTTGCGAATCTACTGAAAAAATGTTCTCAAGTTGACGAATTCAATATAGATGGCTGTCCTTTGTTGTATATTGCCGCAGAAAAAGGATATTTGGAGATCGTCGAGAAACTGTTGGAAGCAGGTGCTTCAGTTGACATATTTGAAGAGTATGGAGATCCTCCTTTGCATGTTGCCTCTCAAAATGGACACTTAGATATTGTCCGAGTATTACTGAAAAACGGCGCTGATCCAAGAAGATGTAGAAAAGATGGTGATCCAGCTTTAGTTGAAGCAACAAAAAAGAAATATTATACTATCGTGTGCGAATTACTGGAGCATGGAGCTAATGTTGGTGCATGTCGGAGGGATGGAGATCCGCCATTAGTAATAGCTAGCCAAAATAACGATATTAAAACAGTTAGTAAATTGTTAGAATATAAACCAGACGTAAATGCATGTAAAATAGATGGTGATCCGCCATTGGTAATTGCAACAAAGAATAATAATCTGGAAATCGTAAAGGCGTTATTGAAAGCTAACGCACCCATTAACTCATGTTGGAGATATGGTGATCCTTCTTTGGTGTTAGCAACGCAAGATGGTAATATTGAAATAGTGAAGGAGTTGGTAAAATACAATGCCAAAGTGAATATTTACCGTGCAAATGGGAGGCCAGCACTCGCCATTGCTGTTCAGAATGGAGATTTGGAAATGGTAACTGTTCTATTAGAAGCTGGTGCCGATATCAATGTATGTTATCCTGATGGTGATCCTGCATTGGTACTTGCTGCTCAAATGAATCGTTTTGATATTGTGAATAAAATTTTACAATATAAACCTAATGTTAACATCCTTGGAAAGTTTGGTAATACCGCATTGTTTTATGCTGCACAATACGGTGACTATGATGCCGTATGCAAATTACTAGGAATGAACGCCGATATTAAATACAATGAGAGCGGAATTACTCCTTTTAAGATTGCTCTAGACAATGGCAACTTTAGTATTTTATGCAAGTTCATGGAATATGATCAGACTCTCAAAGAAAAAGGGAATCATATTTTGGTTGCGTTTCTACTTGCTTCAAGAGAAGGAGTCCAACTTATGGTTGAACAGATAATACCTTATCTTGATGATATTGATGCTTGCCATTTGAATGGTGAAAATGCACTAATGGAAGCAGCGAAAAACGGCCACTCTGAAATTGTTTCCCTTCTAATAGAACATCATGCTGATGTTACAAAGATGAACATTGATGGGGACACGTCACTGCACTTGGCGGTTAAAAATGGGCACGCAGATGTCGTCTCTATATTGCTTAAAAACGGAGCAAATGTGCGTCAAGAAAATTCGGAGTGTGAAACTTGCGTTACAATTGCCGCAAAATATGGCTACACAAGCATTGTAGCTGATTTAATTAAATCATGCCCTGACCTTGCTAACGAGGCGGTTTTAGGCGCTGCCGAAATGGGTCACATTGAAGTGATTCATCTATTTAAAAATAATGGAGTTGATATCAATGCTACACTAAATGGTATTACCGCAATGGATAAGGCTGTACAAAATGGAAAGGTGGAGTGTGTTACTGAATTAATTAAGCTTGGTTCTGATGTTAGTTTACAGCACATTCGCAGTGCCATAAGATCGAATAATTTCGTAGTCGCTCAGGAATTATTAAGAAATGCGCCAATGCATAAGTGAGTATGGTTTGTTATACATTTTCTACCGCTGCGAAGTTACTAAAAAATCAATTTTATTTTTCTTTATTTGTTATTTCTCTGCACTTCTTCCCGTTACTAACTAGCTGATTCCATTTTCCGACACCGAAGTTCTTTTTACGTCAATCACAACTTCCTTCATCCATGTATTAGTTGGTGTTACACGGTTGTCGCGGTTTTTATAAACATTAACTTATTTCCCGTTGATTGCCGGGGACCAGTCTTAACTGAATCTTTGCAAAGTTTCTTGAGTTCTCGCGACACATGTTTTCCTCAAAGCTCACCTCTGATGTCAAAGTTAAAAAAAAAACACGATGTAAAACAGCACAAAGTTTTTATTACAAAGGTACAACGAACACACAATAACAAGAGAAAAACACAAGGACACTCGACAACTCATCAGAGGAAAATAGACCGAACCCTGTGCATTCCACGTTTTTATAGTGGCGCATACCCCCATTCTCCCCATTCACACCTTTCTAAGGTTGCTGAGCACGCCCGGCCCGCCCCAAGAACAGCATAAGCGCTGCGCGCAAGGCTACCAACACTCATTTGGTTTAAGTGAAATTTAATTTGAATTTATTAACTTTTTACAATTTTATTTTCAATTTCTTAATTATGCCATATGTAGCACTTTAATGAGTTGCTTATGTTGATACCACACTTATCCAAACATCATCTCTTTATTTAACACTTTCTCCTATCAGCATAGACCCAATCAGTATATTTTTATCAGCATATTCCTTTCTGAATTTGCAATGTTTTGTTTGGAACATCTTGAAGCACGTTCTCCTAGTTTAGGAGACAATGGAAAGTCCTCTTATCGACTGATCCATTTAAAATTGAAAACGTTTAACGACTTTTTAGGGCACTAGTGCAAAATTTATAATAATTTGGGCCATATAAACTACGTAGACTAACGAAGATTTCGGCGATTATTTACTTATTTCACAGCGGACAATTTTCTTGCTTACATATGTATATATTTCAGATAGTTCGATTCCCCGAGGTGGGCAAACCTGGTGAATATTATTCACCCATAACATACTACAAAAACACTTACGACATTAAACAAACAAAAACAATTTTTATTTCAGACTCGACGACAAAATGCAACTTCTAAAAAACGTGACAGAAAATAACGACAAAGAAATAAAGAATGTGATATCAAATGGGCTGTTGTTTGAAGAATATGAAGAATTTCAGAAGCTGACAATTTTGGAAATTGTTTGTTACCAATGGGCCAATATCGTAAAATGGGAAACTGTTAAATTACTTTTGGAAAATGGTTCAGATCCAAAACGAACATTTAAACTGTGGCAAAACAAATCTGCAATACATTTTGCTGCTATGGGTAAGAGCATTACGTTCTGTATTCTCAAATATAATTGCTGTAATAATTTATAACTATTTAGGGCAAAATGTTACTATATTAGAAAACATAATTGAGAGAATTGAAATAAATTCAAGTGCACTAGGCAAAAATGCGTTGCTCGTATTACTTCTGGATGCGCAACCAAAAGGATCTTTCGAGGAATGTGTCACAATACTATGCGAAAAAGGAATTAATGTTCAAAAAGAGTATCAAGGCAAAACTGCAATCATTTTTGCAGTTGAAAGAAAATACTTTAATATTGTCGAAATATTATTATTTTCTCTCGAATATGTTACACCTGCAGAAGATGAAGTACTAAAAAAACTTCATGGACATCTGGACTACAAAATTCTTGTCAACAAAATTGAGACAAGTGGTTTGGAATTCTTAAAAAACGGTGACGAAGATGGGTTTATTACCTGGATAGATTATCGCGGAAATTATTCAAATCAGTTGGACATGTCATATTTGCAAATTGCATGTGAATGCAGATTGAATAATGTAGCAGAGCACCTTATTAAAAGGAATCCGAATGAAGTTGGATCTACCAATACACTCCATCCCCTCATTATTGTTATACGAACGGGTAATTATAAACTTGTTGAGTTAATTTTGGGAATTGATAATTTAATAATTCCACCGAATGTGCTGAATGAGGCTTTAATGCAGGTCCACCTACCGACTCAGCGCAGTGATGTAGATTATGAAAAGACATGCTATCACATTTTTAGAAAACTCGAACTTGATGTAAATGAAAAGGATGTAGAAAATGATAACAAATATCCCCTTCATTACGCTGTGAAATATGCTAACGCAGATTATATTAGTCAACTTTTACAACGAAATGCATCTCTTGCAAATCGTGATAAATTCGGAAATCTAACAATTAAAGATATGGATTATGAAGTATTAAAGAATCATTTTGATTCATGCATTAAATCATCGAAAACACGCGGGGAAAAGTTCCTTTCATTTGATTACATTACACTTTTACCAACAAATAAGCAAACTGAAAAAAAGGAAATACGTAATAACGATAATGACGGTGAGAACCTTAATATTCTAGAAAAAGTCCAAAATGATATTGTACCTTGCATAGAAACAGATTCTATATTGCATATGGCACGTAATGTTAAACAAAAACCTCTCCTGCAACATCCGGTTATCAACTGTTTTCTTGAAAGGAAATGGCAAAAAGTTCGATTTTTATATTTTTTTAATGTTTGTATGTATCTTTTGTTTTGTGTTTCATTGTGGTATTTTATAGGAATCAATTATAATGAGACAGGAAACTCACCTAAAGATTTTTGGAATAAAGTTAGTTACATTCTTCTAGTTTCTGCAACATTAATCATATGCGTGCGTGAATTCTTTCAATTAATCTTCATGATGAATACATATTGGAAAAATTGCGAGAATTATTTTGAAGTAGCTTTATTAGTAGATGTATTTTTTATGCTTTCATCTAATGAAAAGCAACCAAAGTTTGCTATAGCTGTTTTATTAAGCGCATTAGATCTACTTTTACTCCTTGGGAAGGCACCCGGGATGTCAACCTATATTGTAATGATTCGAACCGTCAGTTATAACTTTTTTAAATTTCTTACTTTTAGTGCCATTTTGATAATATCATTTGGTTTTTCATTCTATACAATCTTTCGAGATATTCCAGCCAGCAGACAAAATCTAACAGAAATGATCGGAAATATACCAATAGATAATAATGGTTCGCACGTAAATAAGGAAAATAACATTAACTTTTTCAACAGTTTTCCTCTTGCTTTTTTTAAATCTGTAATAATGCTCTCTGGAGAAATTGAAGTCAGTAGTTTAAATTTGAATCAATATCCCCCCTATTCACATATACTAGTCATTTGCTTTATTTTCCTAATTGCAATGATTCTCGTTAATTTACTTAATGGTTTAGCTGTAAGTGATACCCAGAAGATAAAAGACGAGGCAAAATTAATTGCCCTTGTGAGTCAAGCAGAATATCTTGCATATATAGAATCAGTAATCTTTAATACCGGTTCTCAGTGGTCAACATGCATAGAGCAGTTACAAAATTGGCTGCAAAGGAAGTGTTCAATTAATTATGAATTGAAAGGACTACCCATTGAGATCCCTTCTGTCAACAAGCGTAATAAGATATGTGGCATTAAAGTTCATAAAATAATTCAGTATTTATTTTATAATAGAGTGAGTGATAGCATTATTGAAAATGCACAATCAATTCTTCTTGAGCGTGAAAGACGTAGTAAAAATGTTGACCCAGTTCATGAAGAAATTAAGATCCTTAAGCAAATGATTGGTGAATTGTCAAATCAAATGAAAATCATTAAAACAGAATTGAATAAAATCAATAATAAAATAAGTACAAAGCGTTTGTAATTTTATATTAAAGTTATGCTATATATAATCCTTTTTGTCAGAAATAATAATAATACATTTCAATTATAATTCTACATACATTATGTATTAATTATTATTAAATCATTAATGTGACATTCCGTTATTCTGATTGACTGATTACCCACCTCCCTTTCTTATAAGCTGAATCCCAACCATCAATTAATGGGTTTAATAATGCTCATTGTCTGCAAGGTTTATTGAATCATTTAATCTTGCCTGCGGTTATCGAATGTGTTAGCGTAGGCGATAGGGATGTCTGATGACTTATCGACTTTTATCGATACTTTACTTTTCGATACTTATCGATAGTATTGAATTAGTCATTTTCGATACTTTTTGACATGCCCTTACACTGAAGGCATCTGTTAATCACAACCACCAATTATGATGTTACTCTGATCGTACTCTGAGCGACTGATTCCTCCCCGGTGCAGCGTATTTTGAAAATATGGAAATTATGAAAATATACCATCAAATCGGCAAATTATAATTCGATCAATACATTTGTAATGAAATCAGTCGATGCTTATTGCTGAAGTATCGATACTTTTAAAATTCCATCTATTCTAAAATTATTATTAATTATTTCATTACTACATTCACATAAATTCAACTCAATATTACGGAATGGAATTTTCCACTACTTCTTGCTATTAATCGAACAAAAATAGGGAGAAATGTAATCGAATAACGACCATTTTTATATCTCTTAGGTAGGCATTTAAAAATTGTTTGCGCTTCTTTTGTTTAGAACAACAATAAGATATCGACCGTCTTACTTAAGCGGCTTTTGACTACAACCAATTCGTTGTAGTTTATCAAGAAAAACAATCAGAAGAAATATAATCGTATAACGAACTTTTTAAAAACAGCAAATTTCGGTGTGTGGGCACGATATATTTTGCATTCGTTGACAGCAGAAAATTGAACGTACGACTCACACGTTAAAACAAAAAAATAACCAAGTGTTCTAATCACATTTAACATGAACAAACACGACGACTAAATTAAGTTTCAGAAATCAGCGAATTGGGTGTATGAAGGCATGTGTGATCTATTTTTTTTTGTTTGAGTTTACCGAGCATCGACTACTATGGTCATTAGCTCTATTCAATTCTCTTTCAAGGCAATTAGTTATATAAGAGGCTAATACTATTGATAAGAAGAATTCATTTTACTATGCATCCCTACCGAGAATCGAAACCGGGACCTTGTGGACAGTAGCCATAGATAAGACCATTGCGCCACTTGGCTGGACATTGTGTGATCTTTTGAGATTTAATACGATTGAACACATTTTTTATTGATGAATTGCCGAGAACGAATGTTTGAGTGAAATACGTTAAAGACACTGCACGAGATAATTTTGAAACATTTCGGAATTAATACCGAAACTATGATTTTGTTTCTATAATCCAAAATAGTTTATTACTCATTCGCGGAAATATAAATTATGAAGTTATATTCCCTATACTTTCCGAGTTTATCAATTCGTCACAATCAAAGCATTAAAAGTTGATAAATTACAAGTTTCGATATTTCGAAGTCGATTACTTAATTTACTCAATCAGTAATTTTACAATCACTAATTTTATTAATTAGGAACTACCGCGATATTTTTCATTCTAAAATTGTAACTCCCAAAAAGTAACATCAGAATCAATCGGTCGATAATATACTGAAAGATTACTGTAACGAGTAAAAATAATTTGAAAACTCATTAACAGATGGCGTCAATGTGAATTTTCGATACCAATAAGTATCGCTACCTTTCTTCGAAACTTGGGAATCGAAAGAATCGAAGTTTCAAAAATATCGATCCCAAAAAGTATCGATACTTCGAGAAAAATTGAGAAAAGTAAGCGAGACACCGCCTCAACGCATTGGTCCTGCGCACGGCGATACATTATGCATTCCTGTTGATTTCGCACAACACAATCACAATCGAGTCTACGTCCTGTTTTAGTTACTTGAGATTTTAATTCTATAATTATATTATATTTTTCACTTCCTCGATCTACTTATTTAAACTTCTTAACAGAATGGCATTAAAAAGACAGATAACATGAAAAATCAGCATCATGGTCATCGAGAAGCTCATAAGGAGTACTGGCGGGAACTATTAATAATGAAGGCAAATGAATTTATTGGAAGCCAGGGCTACGGAAGGTTATTGAAAAAAGTACAGAATTTAATTATTAGAGGAAAATTATAAAACTGCATCTGTTCATTATGAAAATTAATCATCAGACAATGGCAAATTAATTATCAGCCTTCAAAATGTTCCAACTATTATCATGTCTATCTACCTAGATAAAAAATAGTCTTCTACCACGTTGAATCATCAGAAATATGCCGCGAGCAAGTAAGAGATTTGTTTGTCTTTGTAATAAAGAACTTGTGTTGGTTTTCAGTATGTTTTGAACTTTGACATTGGAGGTAAGTATGAGTATAACTTGCAAGAGCCGAAGGAACTTAGCAAAAGATCCTGTTGAGTCAGGTCCCGCGCATCACCGTGAAATAAATTAAAGTTTGTAAAAAGCGCGACTACCGCGTAACAGGAGGTATTATTTATTTTCTCTTTCTTCTCCTCTTCTTTTTAAGTAAGCCCATGCCTCTTTGTGCTATTCTTCTTCCGTTGTTGACTTCCATGATTCTAACAAGCTCTTTGGTGGTCTTCCTACCGGTATTGTGAAATTGCGGAATTGTGAGTTTACTGCCTCGTCCCAATTCCTTGAGCACTTTCCTGCACTTCCAAGTTTATCTTAACTTGCACTATTCATCCCGAATGGTTTTTAGTGCCGCTTCACAATCTGTCATGATTTAGATGAATTTACCCATACAGCGCTTCTTAAGGCACTGCTGGGCACATAGCTCTATATCCACGATTTTTGCCTGAGTTATGTAAGGGGCCTCAGCTACGGCGATGGATTCTTTTAAATTTAGACCACGAATTCCAATGCCAATGGTCATCTCCTTTTTCGATGCCCCGTACCTTCAATAGCGATTGGCAGGGGCGGAATTGCTAAAGGCGCGATAAATTCAAGAGTTTAGGGACGTGAATCTCGCCCTCGTTATTCCAAGACAGAGAAGCCTCTGCAGCTCCGCAATGATATCTTTTCATTAGTTTTCTGCCACCATATTTCGCTGACTCATATAATTGTCACGAATGCGAAAAGCTGATTAAGAAATTCATATTAAATAACAGGAAAACCACT
>WSZQ02102842.1:0-10423 GCA_019419845.2 Weissflogia rhopalogaster
ATGAGAGAGACTGTCCGTCGCTCTCACTTTCACAACCACCCGGCATTGGACAGTTCGTCCCTTCGTCCGAGCTGAGCCTGGCACGTCACCGCGTCGCTATATACCTATCTCCTTTTTATAAATAAGATATGACAAAGAAACCCCGAAGGCGTCGGAGACGCGCCTTGCCAGCTGCACGCGCTAGGGACGCGCTAACGTGACAAGCTCAGCCCGGACGAACGGTTCAATGCCGGCTGGTTGGGAAAGTGAGAGCGCCGGACAGTCTCTCTCATTTAATACCGCAGTCAGTTCCTGGAGACATTCAGTCCCCTTTATTACACACTTCAAACTACGAAATGTTTGTTTACGACGTGTGATTGTGGGATTTATGACTTAAGTTACTTTCGGGGATATTACCTGCTCCCGCGTAGAACGAGTTGAAGGTAAACGAGGGAGAATGGCGCACGCAGAAGGTTTTTATACCCCCACGCGACCGGAACTTAAGCTATGATGGCGTCCTCGACACCCGAGTCTGGCCGAAGGACGCAGGGTGACAAACTTAACATTACAACGACATCTCTCTTCAGCGGAGCGATACAATTATTTTTAAAGTTTATTAGTTTCTATAAAATGAAAAAATGACAGTTTATGCATCAAGTTGAATGACGTTGAATAATTTCAACGTGAATATTCAAAATATTTAACCGCTTCGTTTGTAAACAATCATATTCGTTATAACAACGAAATAGGAGAAATGTAATATTTATCATTATATTATGAATTTATAATTACATCCATTACATGTTTGTAAATATTCATACAAATGATAATAATTTACCTCCATAATTATATCATACTCTTCCAGTTCAAATCAAATTATCATATTTATATTTACAATTGAATTGAAATAGTAAATCGCCAAGATGGAAAAAACACCGAATATTATAAATACAAGGTATGTTCAATAAGTAGTAGTAGATAACCTTGTATTTTTTGGCATTTAACAATATCCTTACAAAAATGTATTCGCCGGAAGACATTTACATTACATCAAAAAAAACTCAACAATAATTTACTACTAATATTTACAATCAAAATAAATAAAAATAAAATACAACTACCACCCCACTTTATTGAATCATACCTCTCCTCCGCTTCCCTTTCTCCTGCATAATTTGCCTCACTATTGTCACACTCTCCCCACCCTCTATCAACCACTCTCTTACATTCCCACCCGTGCTTCCCAAACCATTCAGCACCTCCTCACATACAGCCAGATGAACCCAAGAATCCACACCGATCCTACACCACACACACATCTCATGTACTCATACCCCATCCATACCTTTCTCCCCTGCTCTTCAGTTCCACATCTTTCTCTGGCCATAATCCTTTTCTCTTCTGCGGCCATGTCCTTTTTATCAATATAGGCGGGTCTCCGTGCTATTGTTTGTTATTTCTTGGCGCTGCTGCTTTTCCACCTCTTAACCCCTTTCACGCACAACCCATTCAAGCATTCCTGACTCGCTTATCATTGCTTCCACTGTCGGCTCAGATACACCCACATTCTCATACTCCTTTTTTCTGCTTTCTCTCCATCCACTCACCCCTTTCCTGACACATCATTCCCATATTTCCTTCACCAATCTCCCGATCCCCATTCCCTTCAGTTTCTCCTCAAATCGTGCTACTCTATTCACAGACTCCCATTTAATTGTCTTGCTTCATTGTCTGTTCAATAAGTAGGGTTCCTTTTCCAATACTTCGAGGTGGGTATATTCATGTATTAAATTTCTTGTTTTGTTGTGTTGTTACACTCATTACGAACATATAAGTATATTTTCAGCCATATATTATGTTTAGTTTGTTTGTGAGACGCATATCGGTGGGAAGTGTTTTAGATGCTCAGCGATTTCTTTGCTATCGCAAAAATGGATGCATCGATTTGAATCAAATTTTGTGCGACACATGAAAATTAAGTGTAGTAAACCTCTTTAAATGTTGACAGTGACATACGGACACGCTGTTCTGAGTAAACAAAAAGGTAACGCTTGGTAAAAACTCTTCAAAGATGTCCCTGAAGATGACGAACACATCAAGTACACATGAAATCGTTCAAGCGATGACGAAAATAGTTCTGGAAAACCGTCGAATTGCTATTATAGAAGTTGCTGAGGATGTCGACACGCTGGTTTGCTCATGAAAGGCAATATTTGAACGTTTTGTCGAAAAGTGTGCTGCGAAGGTATAAAAATGATTTGGCATAAGTGTATCTGGGGCGAGGGGGTATCACTGTGAAGAGAGAGATTACTATATTGATGAATAAATGTATAGTTTTTCCTAATTATTGAAAGCGTCCAGCCAAGTGGCGCAGTGGTATGGTCGATGACCACTGTCCATTAGGTCCCGGGTTCGATTCTCGGTGGGGATGCATATTAAAGTGAATTCTTCTTCTTATCAATAAACTTTATGAACACACCTCGTATATGTGAATTAACCAACATGGACCTAAAATAACTGAAATTGTCAGTCTTTGACGATATATAAATAACATCGAAATTCAATTGCGCATATAAGTCCAAGTATAATTAAACATCATTATCTCTTTTCATGCCTCTATCAAACTAATTACTGATAATTTTATTAAAAAATAGAGTCTATAATTTAAATGAAACACTTAACAATGAATGTTATAGATAATATAAATACACATATGAAAACCATAGTTATGAGTATAGATTTTTATTGACAAAGGAAACCATTTTGTCCTCTCGATACGTAAAGGCAATTTGTCATCATTACAAGATGGACGGGTGAAATTTTGCGTGATGATGCATGGACGGATGACAAATGATACTTGTTGGAATCGTTGGAAAACTCTTCAAAATGTTAAAATAAAATCGAACCGGGAGGATGTTGATGAGGCACGCAAAAACGAGCAGAATAATCAAGCGCGAGCGCGCTCATGTACGTGGTTCGAATTAATCGCCATGGGGATTTTGTTCGCGTATCAAAAAATGAGCGTAACTTCAAGTAGGAAACGAGGCCTGCGTGTATCCTTCGCTTGCACAAAAGTTTTATTGAAATTCTTCATCACGACATATTCCTCTCATCACGACATGAATAATTATAATCAATCAAACGAGCTCACATCCAAGTGAAACGAACTGTTGGCCGACTTCCGTCAGCAATATTTTAAATAGAAACGTATGAAGCCGATTATAATCATTGAAATAGATAAAAAAACATAATTTGATAAAACCTCCGTAAAAATCGATTTTGTAGGTTGTGTAAGTGCTTCCTTAGATCCATTAAAATGTCTCCAACTTGCGTCCTTTGTGGTTTGGATTCCAGAATGCTTTCAAATAATTGTTGACAAGATTCGGTGATGACAGTTGCAACGTCTATGTAATCCATTATATTCCGGACTACTGCCATCTGCATGGCCTTGCAGCAACACATTAACCTGTTACTGTAATTGCTTCCTAATAGTAGCTCATTATTGCTGCAACAGTTGGTCCTAGACATAGGTTAATATAATTAATGAAATTATTAATAGTACTGCGCACAATATAGACATAAATACTGTTTACTTGCTAAAATTTGAATATTTATATGAATACATGAGATTAGCCCACCTGGGCAGCATAGTAGTAGTTGGTAGTGCTTCGGTCTACCACGAAGGCGGACGGGGTTCGAGTCCCCGGGGTGGGCACCCCAAAAGTGTTAATTTATTATTATAAAAATTCACACAGAATTCACTCACTTAATTCACTTTAATAATTCACATTATTAAAAATCCCCACCGATAAAAAATGAGCTACCCACAACACAACACAAAAAGAATCCAGCAAAATTCACATCACTCACTCACAAACCAGACCACATTAACAACACAGCAATAACAACAACATCACAAAAACCAATAACAATCGCAATAACATGTAATAAGTACGAACACAATAAAAAATGTATCCAGGCTGAAGGACCAGTGAAGGTCGATGGCCAGGACTCTGGAACGAATACATTATTATTATTACATGAGATTATTCAGCCAAAAAAATTCGTTTAATCCGTAAAGGATTGAATTAAAGCGTTTTCTAAACTGAATTTCTGCCTTTGGAAACTGGTGTAACTTAACATTAGAAAGAGATAAATCGGGAGCTAGTAAATTCACCGCGGAACAATCACCGCTACGAAAATGCACCGCGGGGATTGGGTGGTGCCCGAGGGCATTGTGTCTATAACGGATATTATTCCGTAAACAAAAGTATCATGTGCATATATAATTAATTTAAATGAAATTGACATCTAAAACGAAGGTGTCCAAGTTAAAACAATCAGATTCATATGATATTATCGTATAATCATAATGAAAACAAATTAGCTGTGAAATATAAGTAGATATACAGAACATTTAGTGCCCGTGTTCCTCACCGAACAATAAGTCTTAAGAAGTTAATTGCTCGGCATTTCCTCTGCACATTCGTGAATGTGTCCCATGGGTTATCAAACCGATGTTGATTAAACTATTTTGCTAATTAATTGCTAATTAATTGCGAGATATAAAAAATTGCTCGTTTAGGGGCCCTGATTATTAAAGAGATACGAAGAGCGGGGATTTTTTCTTAGCGGTGAATTTACGCGCGGTGATTTAACGAGCGGTTATTTTTCTTAGCGGAGAATTTACCGCGGTGAATTTACGACGGTGATTTTACAACGATGAATTTTCGTAGATCCGGATAAATCAATGAATTATTTGTTTTTTTTTTGCGAGGGTCCTCAGCCAAGGCATGGTTGCAATATGTGACCACTGCTATTGAAGTTAAAAATATAATTTTAGTGTATTAAAGCAGCAGTTCCTAAACTTCTATAACTATGGTACACGTTTAAAATTCAGTTACCTAGTGTAAACCTACTATAAAATATTACTAAACGTTGAATATATTTATATACTTATAAAAGGGATATGTTATAAAGGGGATATTATGGTCTTGTGACTATTCGCTTGTGTATAGTTAGTGGAAAATTTAATTCTGAATCAATTCGTGTCTGATTTGTGCGCATAGCCAGTTGAGAAATATAAATAAAAGGACAATCTTTATCACTGAGGCATTTCAGACAGCGTCATTTCTCTGACAGCAAAAAACTTCACATTTTTATACTCAAACATTCCTTATTTGTGATATTGCTTCGAAGCAAAGTAAAGGAAATCTGTTCCAAAAGTTAATAGAAAATGTCACCATGAATTAATGAGAAATTTGAATCTTTAGGCCGAGTCATTTTTATATGTTCGTAAACTCAACTTCGGCGATCTGTAATGTCGCTCTAATTACTTAAGAGAATCAGAGAACATATTCTTGTAAATTGTAGCAAATTTACTTCTGAATCGATTGCTGTATACATACGAATATAGTAAATATAAATAAAAGTGTAATCCTTGGGACAAGTTATTTCAAGTCATTTTGATGTGAAAACACGATCTTTGTCATCACATCAAAATATCAACATGTTTTACCAACAACCTACAGTCCTCTCCATTAATTATTTCAAGTCACTTTCCGACTGCGAAAAACTTCAAGTTATACATTTTAATTAGTTGTAATAATATTGTTTCTAAAGAAAACTGTTGGTGTGCCGTCCTTCATGCATTGTGACAGTGACCTGTTATTTCTCTCTGTGCAAGTGATAATTGGAATTGGAATTGTAATAAGTGGAGCATTGGAATTCACGGGCCAAACTGGAGCAACTGCTGTTGGTAAAGCCCCCTCTCCATAACTCAAGCAGAAATCATGGCTATAGAGGCATGTGCCCAGCAGTGCCTTAATAAGCGCTGCAAGGGTAAACGCATCTATATCATGACAGATTGTGAAGCGGCACTGACGGCTCTTCGTGATGAGCAGTGTAGGTCGAGGGTAACTTGGAACTGCAAAAATGTTCTCAGGAAATTGGGGCGAAGCAATAAACTCACAATACAGTGGGTGGTGCCTGCGCAGCGAGGTATTGAAGGCAATACTAAGGCGGATATGCTAGCCAAGTAGGCAGTGGATTATCAAGGTCCACAGTGAAGGAATGGATCAAGAATTGGTATCGCGCTAGTACGAGACCACCTGGAGGGACAAAGAAGGTCCTAGGCAGGCGAAGAGACTGCTTGATGTATCACACAATAGAGCCCAAGAAATTATAAAGGTGAAAAAGAAACCGACATTAGGCTACTTGTTAGCCTACTGACAGGTCATGTCGAGGTCTTGTACCACCTAGCCAATATTGGCAAATGCGACCTCACAAGCTGCAGACTATGTAAGTCGGAGGTGGAAACAACCGAGCACCTACTCTGCACTTGTGCATCCCTAGCACCGGAAAGACTTTCTTGGTTAGGCAGCGAGCAGCTAAGCCTTGCTGAATTCAAAGGGAAGTCGGTCAAGGAGATTCTAGTCTTTTCTAAGGTGATCTCCGTTATTGACCCATAGTATTGATCCATGCACAATAGATCAAAGCTGGTCGTAGTGCTAGTGGCGTTGACCGCCCAGGATTAATTGGAAAAAAGTGATAATATCGTATCTGTCGGCTCTACCGGCTGTTTGTGAGGTAATTCCTTGGTATTCGTAATGGTTTACTTGCTTTAGCTAATGGTCTCCCATGCACATCTAATGCTTCATCCAGCTTTTGTGTTCTTTCACCTCTCCTGGACTTAAATTTAATGAATTTCCTATCAAATCTATCAAACTTATTCAATCTTACTTTCATATATGGTGCAATAAACATCTGGTAATGTAAACTATTTTAAAAGTTGAAATTTGACATTTTAGTTGCAGCTGTACCACGTGGCTGCCACGTGGTTCAGACGGTCTTGGGTTCTCTTAACCCCTCGGGAACGTTATATGCACCACAGTATTACCATTGAACCTCTCAGCAGAGTAGAAGAAAATTTAAACACATGTTTTCATGACGAAATTAATAACTTTGAAACTGTTAGATTGGACACTCCGCGGATTCTTCGGCTAAAGCATGTAATATTTATTAAAAACATTGTGAACTTGGTACTGTAATCAAGAAAAATCATTTAAAACAAAACAAAAATTGTGGCTACATCAAAAAGAAGCAATATCTCATTTTTTAATTCATACAATTGATTTTATTGTGTGTTGAAAAACAACATTATTTCGGACCTTGTATAACTAATCCTATTGTTGTTAACGATTACTTTTGCTCAAATTCATAACGATGACATTAGCAAATCCAGCTTTTAATCACGTTATATTTCTGCCTAAACCTTGAGAAAAAATGGAAACTTATTAGAGGAGAATAATCGCCCGCTGAGCACGCCTCGCCATCAACCAACATAAATAATAGATTGACAATTAGTGGATAATGCCATGCGAAGCAAGAATAGACTGGGCGGGTGTGGATGGAGCTGGGAGAAAACGGATTATCGGCGAATGCATTTAGTAGCGAATATACGCCAAGTCCCCGGGATGAGCTACATAAGGCGGAAACTTTTTGGTCTCCTTGGTCCTATTTATCACTTTTACATTATAACTTTTGCTCCGGATACTGCTACGTAAGTTTCGCTCTCCTTGTGCCGCCCCATCACATGAACTCTAGCGGGGTACATCTGTTCTCAGTGCCTTCATTGAAGAAAACACTTCTCCATTTACGAGTATAATAAGCGGTCATAATAATCTGGTTTCCAGCTTTTAGTGCACGATGAAAGTATGATTAATTATATTAGCGATTGTCATGAGTGTTCACGTGTTTGTTTTATTCAAATTATTGGGAATTATTTAATCAAATCGACCGTGTCCGTTTCGTGTTATTTTTATAAATTAATTCGCAGCTGTACAGCCGTGCCAATATACGTGATTGGGAATAATACAACGCAAAACGAATTGCAAAAGTTCATTTATCACGTGGCGGTGTGGTTAAGCAAATTAAGCGTGAATAAATGTTACATTTGTTGCTGGCGGAGGAATTTGTTTGCGGATTTTTCAAATAATTTCAATACCATTAATATTATGTCGTTATGTTACATATTACGTTGGTTTACAGACATTGTACTGGGTGATACTGGATGTTTTTACGTGAATACCTATAATATAGACATGTCAAAAATCGATATATTGAACAAGGACGCTGCGTGTCGGGGTGACGAAGAGCTCGACGAGTTTCGTTTGGAAACGACGGGTTGAGTATCCGTCGGCGTTCGAGATGAAGATCTTGGTGACACACGAGTTCTAATTGGTAGGTGGCTGAAAATAGAAACAAAAAAGACACACGCAAATATAGACACAAAAATACAAAACTGACGTTATTGGTCAACGTCAAGAAGGCGTGCGAGTTCTCTTTGCACCAAAAGAAAATTCCACTTCAAGCAGCACGTCAAAGTTCTCGGATTACGAAGGATGTACAATGTCTCCACGCGAATCGCAATGGCGACCGCCACGTGTGTTCAACACAATACACGAAACTCATTGCTGAAAACTCGTTTTGAGGCAACTACTCGGCAAGGTGGTTGAACAACTAGTCCTCGATCCTTGCTCAGCGCGGAGCCTGCCCGAGGATCAGCGCAGCAGCGCATCCTAAGCGCGTAGGGCAGGCGCACTTCTAAACAAGTAAACTGATGTTGATGTGTTTCTTATGTGGTTGTTATGTGTTGAGTGCAGTGGGTTGCGCTAATTTTGAGATTGTTGATATATCTCGATGATTAAATTTTATAGATGCGGAATTTTTCTTAGATGTTACATAATTATTGTAGTAGATTATTCCAAAATACAATGATTTAAGAATGAAGGCTATGGGTTTCCCGGCGAACGAGGTTCGAGCCCTTGAAGTGGGCGTATCTTGTGTTTATTTCACACAAAAAAAACACATTCACCCAAACACACTCAACTTCACACATTCTTCTGAACATACTTAACTTTACACATGGTACTCTATATACGCAACACACCTCAAATTAACTCAACTACTACAAAAATACGCAACATAGCACTCAACTTCACAGAATCTACAAAAGCAGAATCAACAACAACAAAAATAAAAGAACGCACAATAATATCATAAAAATCACGTCGGAAAGACCTTCAAAAACCGATAGACAATAAAATATATTAATTTTTTATTTTTTTTTATTTTCAACATCCTTTTTCTACCACATAGTGGTGTAAGGGAATAGTAACTTTCACCCAGCTCAATCCGGTCTCGCTACTGATGCCACTTGCTCTGAACTTTTTGTGCATATGGGTTTTTTCCGGGGACCGTTGCAAGCGAATCGCCCAACCTTCATTCGCGTTTTTACCGCGTAATCAGGAGTTCACGGACAGCGCCGCAGCCCCTTATTGAGTGGGGAGACCAAGTGGTCACCCACCCAACGCCTAGCTACGTCCGACGTTGCGTAACTGCAGTGATCTAACGAGCACCGAGCTCCGCAACGCGGCAAGCCGCCGCTAAAATATATTAATTATTATTAAGAAATAATAAATAGGATTATTTAACTAAATTGGTTTAGATAATATCTAAATGGAAATAGTACATTCTTAATTTGTGCGTAATTATGGTCTAATTTTCTGTCAATAATGAAAATTAATCCACAATTGATCCATGATCAATAGACCGAAGTTGGTCGTAGTGCGTTGACCCAGGATTAAAAAAAACATATTTATTAAGTATAAAATATACTTTATTCTTATATTAGTTATAATTCTTACTAATAGTATTATTGGAACTTTAAAAAAATATTAATTGGTTTGTGGCAGCTGCGTTAAGCAAGATTTTTTTAAATTAAATGTTGATTAGAAATCTGGAAAATAACTCATCAAGAGCAGTTCTATGACTGGTTGTTGATTTTTCTGGTTGATTAATCACTTTTAAATTTAATCGGCGGCAAAATTAACATCAATTAACAAGATTAAATTTTCGGGTTAAAATCAACGAAATTTTATAATAAATTTCATTAAGAAAGCAGAACCTTCTTGTGTATAAGTAAATAGCTGTCTATGAAAGACTGAATAATACTTGAAATGCGTTAGTTTGGAATATTGACAATAATAATTTGTTGCTTTGCTTCATAGAGATATATTCCACTATGCACAATTCACCAAAATCGTTTTGTTTAGCCGTATTAATGTTTGTAGCATTATTAATTTGTAATCCCATATTTGAAGAGACAATATTAATCATGAACATTCTGATAAATTTCTACACCTCCTGCATTTACATTTGGAAGCTTCAATTGCACAATACGTTGAATATATGGAATAATTTTAGTATTATCATTTTAAGCAGTGTCGTTGAATATATACAGGCTTTCAAAATATATACGAGGATCCATTTTCTCTTTGTTTCAAAATATTTTTTATAATTACTATCAAAACCAGATTGGACAAAATTAGAAATGATGATATTCGAGCAGAACTAAAAATTGATCCCTTAGAAAAACAAATAG
>WSZQ02102875.1:4565-19168 GCA_019419845.2 Weissflogia rhopalogaster
TTAGTGAGTTTCCATGTTTTTTAATAAACCAGGCTGTTGTCCTATTTTCACATCATTATTCATATTGACATAAAAAATAACAATAATTGCAAATAATTACATAAACTCAAAAAATGATATAATAAACCATTAAAAAATAAGAACACAAAGAAAACGAACTACTTATATTAATACAATAAAAAATACCCCTATATAATAAGATTACATATTATTTTTAAAATGCGATCGCAAAAAAACGGAGAGCATCAACGAACGATAAGGGAACTATAAATTAATTCTAAATATTTCGTTCGATCGCCTTCAACTTCAAACAATTCCACCTCCCGTTTAATAATTAAAAAAAAGAAATAGTATAACTGTATTAAAAGTGAGGAAGATGATTGGATAAAAATAAAATATTTCTCAAGATTAATCTCATTAGTTTAAAATTAGGTTATATGCTAGAATTTAAAAAATACCGAAAATATCGGTATTTGACCAATACCAATACCAATACCGGTATTTCGGTATTGTAAAAAGGACACGAAATGTCGGTTTCCGGTATACCGGTATTGCAATCACTAATTATAAGGAATAATTTAAGTTTCAATTGTATATTACCTTAGTATCCCAATAAGCTAGTTTGAATATCAATATAAAAAAAATATATTTGTCTTGAAATTATCCATTTATAAACACTTTTAGGTCATCTTTGTTGAATTTTTTAAAATAATAATAAAACGAAAATCTCTAAATAACAACAACAAAAAGAACTAATAAATTATCTATTAATCCACTCTGCAAAACCTCACATTGTTTCAATTGTCAACAACTGTAATTAAATCGAATGTGTGGTTGTGTTGTGCAACAGAAATTTTATTTTATCAACCAATTTATCAGGTGTGAAAATGAATGAGTTCATGCGCGACACGATAACTTGTTCGATCGGTTTCCCGTGAATTGGATGGTTGTTTAATTGTGAGATAACCATGTTTTCATTTCAGTTCAAACACGTTATACATACCTACCATGCGATGAGGTGGATATAATAAAAGTATAGTAATAAAATAGTTATATATAGGTAATTTATTTATCCACACGCATGATTTATTCAAATAATTACATATACCTTTAACAATTTGCATGTGCCTCTTTTGTGCAACAATTCCATGAATAATTGCTTTATAATTGGCGATAATTCATCATGTGCTGTAAATTATATTGTAATCATTTTATAGTTAACTAGCATATTTTGCAATCAATTTTACATCGGCGCAATGTATTTGGTATAATTGAAGTTTCAATTGTATATTTTCTATATTATCCCATAAGCTAGCATTATTATCAGTATGAATTTAGATTCGACTTGAAATTTACAATGAATATGATGAAATCAGGTGCTAAGTGCACATGTTAAAATAGATATAAGTAATTTTGTAGCATGGCAATGTATTATTATGCATATTTTCATTAGTTTAACATGAGCTAGATTTAACTGCTTAACACCATCGGATTCGTCTTTCAATTTTCTTTAAAACGAGATAAATTTCTATAGGTAGCTAAATACGTTTCCAATTAAGATACATAGTTTTAGTATAAAATTGCACATTCATGGTATAAATAACGCTAAATATGCAGCTTCTCATATAATAAAAAAACAATCGATGAAATTGATACAAATTCATATGATAATAGTATCCGAATTTATCGGCGTTAACTCGTCTAGACATCAAATGCTTTTATCTCTTTATGTGTTTACCTTTCAACCCACCAAATGGCCGCTGCCGCAAGCCTGCAAAACACATTCAACCGCAATTACGTCAACACCCTGATAGATCAATCCTCTCACCGTAAACCAACAAAAAACCCGTTCATATAAATAAAATCCTTAGTCCATCGCCACAGCTATAATTTTCAAGCTTTGCGTTGAGCCAATGGGGGCAAAAATTCAAAACGTGTGCGTTTTAGTACGCAATACGCATCATTGGTATTGTTTTACGACTTAGTGTTCCAGCCGACATTAGCTTGCTGCACGGTAACCTACACGAAAGACAAGATGTTATCCCTATCAGGGCGTTACCACGTCCTGTTCGGCACGGACTTGGAAAGTTTTAAAAACTTTCACTCCACACACGTTAAAGTTGACGCCATGGCGACAGAGGCGAAACGTAAAAGTTTGATGCCGGATACTGGCGGCATAGGCGACGACAAGTTTCGTCCCGTTTTCCATTCACGTAGTTGGAATCAAGGAATGGCGACGATGAGGGGATAGTGTGCGCTAATGTACGACCTAATCTTTCTTTTTTTCTCGAAATACGGTAAAAGCCAATGAGTCGTACGTAAACAGAAAAGTTTGCCAAAGTGCTGTTGGAATAAATTTACATTTAGGAAATGTCCTATGTATTTAGCCTATATTCATCTGATGAGATATATAATTTCAAATAGTTTTATATCATTGGTGGTAATGAACTTTAAACATTTCCGAAAATGTCAAAATTGTCCGAAATAATAAAAAATGTCAATGAGAACTTTGAATAATATCGTAAAATATTTATAAATAACAAAAATAATATTGGTCAAGACAAAAAAAAATGTCTAAAATTTGTCTGAAATTCTAAAAATATGTCATATGTCATGAAAACTGAATAATGTTATCAAAAATGTCATATAATATCGAAAATGACATATCAGTAGGAAATATCTAAAATTTTAGGAATTATCGAAAAGATATCGTGAAATATCAATAATAATCGAAAATATCAAAAATGTCATGAAAGCTCTAAAACATGAATATGTCAAAAATTTCAAAAAAAATGAAAAAGCAAATAACATTTAAAGCTGTTAGAAATATCGAAAAATGTCTAAAATGAAGAAGTCGTTTATCGATTGATCCATATTAAAATTTTTACGAAATTATAAGCAGTAAATTCCTTGCGATTTTATATTAATTTTCTTGCTATTACTAACATGCATTTATAATCGGAAAACATCAAAGAAATATGGATTTTACAAAAATATACTACCAATAACTCAAAAATATATCTAGCTCTCGTCGAGTAGTTTGGCAAAGATTTCCGTTCCTTGCTCTTGAATGTCACAGTATCGAAGGGTCAATATGCAATTCCCCAAATCTAATATGTCTCCAAATACATACAGCAGAAAGCATCGATGAAATTTTGCAACTTACGCACGCGTCCGAAAGGTAAATAGTGCCGAATTTGAATGGAGACATCTCGTCGTCGGGCATTCAACGCACGACCGTCGCCTCCGCCTCCTCTCGCCACCAACTTCAAGAGCCATTCTACCACAAGAAGCGTTTCCTGAGGCCCAAGAAAACGTTCACTACGCCATTCGACCCACCCGAATATTATAGCAATTTTGTCGCTGCGAAAACTACAATTTCTTGCAAAAAGCTAGATAAACGAAAAGCAAGAAAGGTACACTTCCCGTATGCATTTTTAACAACACTCTCCCAGATCAACAAATATAAATATGAAAATATGGAAAGCGTGAACATTCCAAATGCTCAGCAGAAAGATCCAAAAACTCAGCAATATGTGAATAGTTGACTGTCAGAATGATTGATGATTTCGCTCACGTCTTGAAATTGAAGAAATTTGCGCGCGACGTATTTGTCAACAGACTGAAACGCGCTCGTAATAGAAATATCTATAAAGTTAATCTTGTAAAAATGGTACTTGAGAAAACTATTTCGCAACGATGAACGTCCTGGGCTTCGCGTGAGATGCAAAGAGCGAAAAGTAATGACATTGAGTTTCTCTTCGCCGACCGGCTCCTGGAAGCGTAAAATCCTAATTTATAATTTTGCTCCCTTTGTTGAACGCCGCGTCCGGTGTGCCTTGAGGGTCACGATGAGCTCTTTAGCCGGAAGGAAGCCATCTCATAATGAGAAACTAAGTTACTAGGATAACTCTTTCAAGATAAAAGCACCAACGGGGGGAAATTAATTTATTACAACTGTAACACCGGAAACGTTTTTTATGCATTTTCGTAAATTAGAACTTTTGTAACTGAATATTTCGATTTCATTTACGAAGGTAATTAACAGTCATCTTGATTAGCGCTCTTGTATACACACGCTGGGTAATTAGTGTAATTTACTGTTTAAATTTAGAATTATAATTTGTGAGGTTGCGTACTTTTTATTATTTAAATCGTTGAAAATAAATCAGTTATATTTTACATTCTTTGACATTTTCGTACTATTGCCAATTTTCGATATTTTTGACATAACTTGAAATATCTGACATGATTTGAAAATTTTCGGTGTTTTCTACATTTTCGATATTTTGCGACTTTTCTCTAATTTCAATATTTTTGACATTTTTCATGATTTTTGACAATATTTAATATTTTCTAACCGTCTTGACATTTTTAGACAATGGACCACATGTCGTTTGTTTATGTTCTTGACCTTTGTTTCATCGACATTTCGTATTAGATGCTCCCATAGAGAAACTCACTTTTTCCAAGGCATATTCTCATATATATCTTTTTGAAATGAATTTTTTAAAATTTTTATTTAAAATTCAAACATTCGAATGTAAAATAAAGTTAAAAAAAAACTGAATAGTTCATTATGTGATACAATAAAAAGGGGAAAAAGCGAGATGATTAATCGTGAGATTCAAAAGTTTTCATCTCACTATTATGACGAGGTCTAATTGAAACGAACAAACGCATTGAATTTAAGCTCGTGCAGCGCAATGCAGGGTTGTCATATCAATTAGCTGATAAAAATGTATCAGCAGCGCCCGTTGTTGTGCCTGCCGCCACAAATCCACCCACCCGCAGTGTCGCTATTCAAACGTGCGCACATAAAGTGCACGAATCTGAATAGCAAAGCGCGTATGCTTCATCGTTTTGTCATCGGCTGCAGTTTTTTGTGTGCGTTGCGCGCGAGCAGACGGAAAATGCGTTCCGTTCGGGGTTTGATTAATGAAAAAGCGCGCGTGGCACACGACAGTCGGACTCGAATTGTTTGCGTTCGCAAGACGAATGTACCTATTGTGTACTTTCAGATAAGATAAATCTCTGCTAAGTCGTTTTTGTCCATTGGCAAAAGAGAGATGCGCTTAGGTTTTGGGAGGGAAGTTGTGGTTAAATTCTTTGCACATATGAGTATCTGCAATGCATGAAGAAAAGCATAAGAAAGTTTTTGTTTTTATGGGGAGATCATTATATTCGCTTACTAGCGCATCGCAGTCAAACCTGTTAAAGCATTTAATAACTAGGCTACTTCTCGAGCAGACCATTTTCTGTTAAATGGAGCTGTATTGGAAAATATTATTTCAAAATTTTTGCCAATTTTCGATATTTGTCGACATTTTTCGTCATTCACGAATATCTTGACATTTGTGACAGTTATTACATTTTCTATATTTTTGCAAATTTTGGATATTTTTGACATATTTTGGCATTTTCTGTATACTTAAGAATCTTCGATATTTTTGTCATTTTCGACAACTATTTTGTAATTTTAACAGCTTTTACATTTATTACATTTTCGATATTTTTGTCAATTTTTCATATTTGCATCACTTTTTACACTCTTGATATAATGATTATGCTCTTTGTACATATGTATTTGCACAGTGCACGAAGAAAAGCATTATATATTATCCGTATGTTACACCATCTAACGTTAATCAGAATGGCACGCATTTGATTGTAATTTTATTCGTTTCTGAATAACTCGCTTAAAAATATTTAATGGATAGTTACAATGATCTATTACACTTTATAGCCTACAAAATTTGACGATTTGCTATTTGCGGTTATATATTTCTGCCATGACACATCGCGTTTGTAAATAAACAGCGCGGAAACCAAACATATTTCCAAATCACGACCACTATTAGTCGTCAGTTTTGCCAATGGCGCCGCATTTCACGCCGCAATTGTACGCACAACTTTTTGCACATTTTTGCGGTGGCGCTTTGGCGTGATGGATGGATTGCCATGCCATACACGGCGCGAGATTAATGTATTTAAGACCTTCAATAAAGTATTTAAATAATACTTTCACTATAAATTTCACAGAAATATAGACGCCTGCGGGCACCAGCAACTTTGGCAATGTTTATAACAAATGAGTGCGCTTTCAAACTTTGCCCCACAAAGTTATAACACATGGAAACTATCCAGAAAATGTTAGAAATGGCTAGACATAGACATAAAACATGTTCTTTCTATTTATCTTTTTAACATTTTGTATAAAATATTTAATTTTTAGGATTCAAAAAATAAAGCTTTAAAAAATAATTTTATAAAATAATCCTTGCACTGTGCAACATTCTATAAAGATAATTAATATGTGCCTAGAATAATAGTAGTTATACCATGACAGTATATGCGCTAGGGATGTCAACTTATACTTGTAAAATATAGATACTTTTTAAAATTAATACTTTTGAAACTTCGATACTTTCGATAGTTAAGTATCGAAGATAAGTATCGATACTTATTGGTATCGAAAATATACAATGTCGCTTTCTGGTAATACATTTTTCAATTATATTTTTACTCATTACAGTAATATTCCAGTTTATTATTGAACCAATGTTTCTGATGAGAATCTAATACATAATAATAAATTTAATAATTCTGATTGTGACGTCAAGTATCGATACTTGTTATAAACTTATAATACTTATCAACTTAAATTAATAATTATCATGAAAAGATGAACTAGGGGCAAATTTTATTCAGTAACTTTCTCACGTGTATATGCGAATACAGTAATTAAATAATAGAACTTTAAACATATCGATATTTCAGCAGAAAGTATCGACTGATATCATTGCCAATATATTGATCGAATTAAAATTTGTCTATATTATGGTAGATTATTGCATGATTTGAAGCATTTAATGATTAAATATCCATATTTTTTAAATAAAGTAAAAATAACCAACGCAACAGCCTCAGTTTGGTGGCATGTCAAAAAGTATCTAAAATAACTGATTTGATACTATCGATAAGTATTGAAAATTAAAGTATCGATAAAAGTCAATAAGTATTGACCCGTGATATCGATATTTATCGATACCGCTACTTCTTTGACATCCCTAATAAGCGCAAAAAAGTAGTCCTTACTTATGTATAGTTTTTCGATTTTTCATTTTAACGTGTTAAAAAATTGATTTTTTTTATTCTTAATATTCCATAGAGGAACATTTATAAAATAATCTTTGCACTCTGCGACGTTCTATAAAGATAATTTAAATGCGCATTGAATAGTAGTTTAATATATTTTAGAAGCCTGAAACAACTTGCACATACAGCATAAGCTCCTTACCATGCGATGAGTACATTTAGAAAACAGTTGCGCAGCGCTCAGTTGTTGCCAATTTTGCGGCATAAGCGTTGGCGGAGGCGCCGGGAATGCAACGTATTAACACCCCCAACCAAACTTTGCGCTCGCACTGCAAACCGCGCATTCATTAAAACGCTGTAAAATGTCTCTCATCAGAAGGTGCTAACTTAATGCACAAGCTCATACATGCGAGCGGTTATTAAATGTGTACATGCTTGGAAGGCGTAATTTATTTATACGCCAAGAGCTTAAACTGTAAAACTTTGAATATTTTCATTGCAGCTTCTGCATCGAATGCACTGAGTTCTTGATAAACTCATTCGCGTCTGTTAACTGCTTGTCTATGAAGCACTCTCTAGCGGATACACAATTTAAAGTTTTAATTTCGTGATTATCCCTAAATTTGTGTAATTTAAATGACTTTAAAATTTGTCTGAAGCTTTTAAAGCTTTGAATATATACATTAATTAGGGTATAATAAATCTAGGATGTTTGCAGAGCTGGAAAACAAATACATTAATTGCGTGAAGTCAGCTATACACAATGTAATAAAAGCATGCGTAGTCAGCATTATTTTTTTCATCCCCGTTTTGGGCGGATGTCCTTCGCTGGACAATCCTCGGCCGCCCACTTAGCAGACTTCACCGATCACCATAAAAGCTCATACATATAATGCCCAACAAACGAAAGAAAACAGGAAAAAGGCACCAAACACGCGATAAAAACCAACAAACTCTTGTAATACACTTTGTTTTGTCCAGTGTTCTGTTCTCCGGCGTTGTACAACGATGTCAGGGAAATAATTTCACACTTAAAAAAGACAATCGTTGTGTTTCATTATATCGTAATTATTTTTTTCACAATAAAGGAAGAAGCTTGGAGTTAACCTTTATTTCCTTTAGTATTCTTATCCAGCAACGAAAAAAGAACGACAAATGTATTCCGCTCTCAGTTTAATATAAAAACACATCCCATTAAAGATACTGATCTCCCGATGTGTTTAAATGCACTTTCTAACAAAATAAAGTCGTTTGAACACATTTAAGCACTTGTTTCCCTAATATTTTATCTAATAATTCAAAGTTGGAAAATTTGAAAACTAACTATTTAACTGTTAAAGATAATGGTATCTATATATGTTTAAGTACACGTTATTGCGAATTTAGGTCTTTTGAGCACGTCTGAACACTTTTTTCCTCGGATAATTTAGTGAAACTTTCTAAAAATTTCAGAAAAACTATATTAACTTTAAATCCTTTAGAGATACCGACATCCCCATGTGTTTGCACGTACCTTCTAGGTACTTCCATCAAATTTTAACATTTGTTCAATTTCAAGATGAAAAAGTTTTTTTTATCAAAAAAAAAATGTGTTAAGCTTGAAATTAACTTTGTTTCTCTTTTAACAGTGGAAAAAAGTAATACAAATCCATTTATTCCCTCCGTTTATAACGCCAAATACAAGAAAATGTTCAAACATTGTAAATTCAATGCTTCACCACCGAATTTGGGTCCTGAATTCGGAGTGAGGTACAATAAGGGTCTGAGGTACGCTTGGCTTTATACCACCGTCGGTCATTTTGCGCATTTTTTATGATTGAAGAGAATGCAAAGCCAGAGACGAATAAATAATGGAAGCACTTAGTACGAATATCGGAAATTTGGGTTAAGCACTTTCATTAATTCACCCTCTGTCCCTGGAAAAAAGAGAACATTCGCTGCAGTCACCTCCCGAACCTTCCAAACACAAATGTTGTGCTAAACAATTGCATAATGCATGATTTGACAAAATGTTATTGACTTCGCTTAGTAATTGCTTTGAGATTAAGCCAGCTTCGGTAGTTTTGCTGTTTCCTGAATATTTATTATTGAGTCGACAATTTAGAACCAAAAATAACTTAAATTAAAAATATCTGAAATTCCAAAATAGCCTATCTTTCAAGTTGATCTCAGACACATCTTAAAAAAAGAAATGTTAAAATCGGAATGGTAGTTTTTGAGATATGCGTTGTCTAAATTCGAATTCACTAGTTTACTATCAAAGTTACATAGCGTATACAAGTTTTACTTCAAAAAAGTGAGTTTTGATTTATGATTTTTCGTGCATTTACGGACTGATTTATTTAATAAATTGATATTATCTTTAACTATCTCTTGAATTACGGATTAAACTAAATTTACTAGTTTATCTAATATGTATTCGATTCGATGAACAATTGTAAACCAAAAAGTTTGATAAATACGCTCCTTCCATCAGTTCGAAAACAACAACCGCATCCCAGAGTTTGATTTTACAACCACAGTTTGAAGCACGCGGAACTACAATAGGGAGATAGTAAAACATTATTAATCTGCGGCAACTATTTCCTCCTTTAAGCACACCATTGCGCGTCCGAAGCGTAAACCCTATCGGCATTAAAAGCTTGCTGGTCGTGCCTGGGAAACCCGTCGCAAACGGCTTCGGAATTTCCTGGACTTATTAACAAAGAAAACCACTTAATTGAATAAATACACATGCTCCAAGAAGTATATAGATCCGATGATCATACGGAGGAAACGGAAGCTACAAAATTTAGTTCGTAATCTTTTAGAAGTACACGAGAATCCTCCACTGTTACTTTCATTGCTCACACATTACACACATTTAGTATTTACCAATCGAAAGTTGCGATGTTATCTTTAATATATCTTGGAGATTAATAATTATAAGTTATGGAAACATTAGGTAGACCTAAATCTGTTGTTCTTGTGCTTGAACTTATATCGTTAAAACTTTCACCCTTTCCCAAAGAACTTTGCCCACTGTTCGCTTCTGGCAATTCCACTTTCAATATTATGCCAGACACGAGTAAGTAGTCCGATCCAATTAATTATGAAAAGTTTCCAACGTTTATCAATGTTCTCCTTTCGTTATCACTGTGAGCAATTCATTGATTTTTATTTTGCTAGAGTTTGCTCAACACAACTGAAATCCTACTCTTAAGGATAGATAATAAAGGCTTAGTTACATAGGACGTGTTTTTATACAGCGATTTTATTGCCCAATTAAATTTCGAATTTCTAAACAAACGAATGTCTTAAAATGCGTTCTATGCCATCCTTTTAACAAAGATTATAATCATATTTCGTTGTCGAATTTCATATCTTTAGAACTAGAATTTTAAATTCGTAAAAATACTTTCATAGTGCCCACCTGGGCTGCATAGTTGGTAGTGCTTCGATTTACCACGTAGGCGGACGGGGTTCGAGTCGCCGGGGTGGTCTCCCCACAAGTGTGAATTTATTATTATAAAAATTCACACCAAATTCACTTACTTAATTCATATGAATTAATTTTTAATAATTCACATTATTAAAAATCCACACCGACAAAAAGTCAAAATATTCACAATGCGCAACACAACACAAAAAGAATCCAGCGACTACTTAAGTTCGCATCACTCACACACAAACCAGAACACATCAACAACACAATAATAACAACATCATAAAAAGCAATAACAATAACAATAGCATGTAATATGTACGAACACAATAAAAAATGTATCCAGGCTGAAGGACCAGTGAAGGTCGATGGCCAGGTCTCCGGACTGAATGCATTTTTTTTTTACTTTCGTAATGATAGAATTAGTAAACTTCAAACTAAACTCCAAAAGTTTAGTCCTAAAATCTACTAAAATAAAATATACACAACAGTCTAACATTTCTTCAGTATGACATTTGATAAATGTCACTATGGCATTACATCATAAAACTTTCCGGAAACACTAATACTTTGCCAAAAAAAAGGCTAAGACTAAAGACTAAGGAGATTAAGCTTAAGAGAATTCGTATCGCAAAACGCAGGAAAAAATTCCTTACAGGCAAAAATATGACCTCGGCTTAGCAGTCTCAAGAAAAACGTCTATGATATAAGAAGAGTTTCTCACCCTTAGGACGTGCGAATCTAACCAGAACCCCGGAAAGTGTAAGAAGTCCAAAGGAACGGCAGATGAGCGCACTTAATGGCCAAGTTGAGCTTTGCCCTTTTGCGCCGCATCAGTTAAACCAAGTGCTAAATTACAGCGCACAGCAGCGAAATTAATTCATTTCGCCATTTCTATATAGTGCATAACCCATATTAATGAGATGATAAAAAGTTTCCAACTTTGTTACCGTGTTGCTAGGACACGCATCCCAATTTTTTCAAGTGAGGGAATTGCGCTGGTTTTAATTTGATTATAGTGGCACGAAGCGAAATGAATGTCAACTTTCTTGAAAGAGAAACGTGTTTATGTGAGAGAATACTAGAGTATTGCGTGAAGGGTATATTTTTGTGTTTTTTTTTGTTCTTTTTAGGTGTGAGGGGCACATGCGAGGGCTTGAATTCGATCTTGAAACAATAACACGAAGGCGCCGCCGGAGTAGATGAAATTGGACACTTACTTGAAGCGTTTATCTTTCGCTGGGAACATCGATGTCGGGTACGGCACCGAAAGCTTGGTTGTAGCATAGTAGTTTGTAATCAGCCCTCGAAATGTGCGAAATAGTAGAGGAAGAAATAAAAGCAAATAATGGATATAATTGTACAGCATATATGAACAATATCAGGAAGATAGAGATTAAACAATTATGGATGAACGTCGGCAGTCTAGATAGGAGATATTAGTTTATATTAAAAAAAAATAAGATAAGAGGAGTAAGTGAAGGGAGAGGAAATAAAATGAGTACAGAAGGAAATAAGAGGAAATTGTGCAGCTATAAAGCGAACTTCATGCTCGGCGATATTAGTTTCAATGGAAACCAGCACACCTAAACTGTGTTTTGTTTTAAGTTAATCCTGGGCGATCAACGCCACTAGCACTGAGACCAACTTTGATCTTGTGCATGGACAAATACTATGGGGCAATAATGGAGATGAAATACAGAAATCTAGAAATGCTAGAATCTCCTTGACCGACTTCCCTTTGAATTCAGCAAGACTTAGCTGTTCGCTACCTAGCAAAGAAAGTCTTTCCGGTGCTAGGGATGCACAAGTGCAGTGTAGGTGCTCGGTTGTTTCATCCTCCGACTTACATAGTTTGTAGCTTGTGAGGTCGCCTTTGCCAATATTGGCTAGGTGGTACCAGACCTCGGCATGACCTGTTAGGAGGCTAACAAGTAGCCAAATATCGCTTTTCTTTAGCTTAATAATTTCTTGGGCTCTATTGTGTGATACATTTAGCAGCCTCTTAGCCTACCTAGGACCTTCTTTGTCCCTCCAGGCGGTTTCGTGACTAGCACGATGCCAATTCTTGATACATTCCTTCACTGTGGACCTTGATAGTCAACAGGTTGGTTCAGGGCCATGCATGGTGGTTTCTGCTGCCTTCTTGGATAGCATATCCGCCTTAGTATTGCCTGCCATACCTTGGTGCGCAGGCACCCACCGTAATGTGAGTTTATTGCCTCGCCCCAATTTCTTGAGAACATTTTTGTAGTTCCATGTTACCCTTGACTTACACTGCTCATCGCGAAGAGCCGTTGGTGCCGCTTCACAGTCTGTCATGATATAGATGCGTTTACCTTTTTAATTGCTATTAAAAACGTGATAGTTTTATAGCATAATGCTCACTGGGTAGAGAGTGGAGGAAACGTCAGTGTAAAACACGGCTAGCTGCAGTATCCAAAATAGAGAGGGAAGCTAGGCAGGACGGTCGCCGTTACATCCGTTATCGTTACGTTCACGAAGCGGTTTACCCTCCAATAAGAATTTATCACTTCAAAAATATCGACATAAAAATATGCTAGCATTACATGCAACTGTATATCATCGCCAAATAGACGGCTGGTGTCTATAAAATTTATAATTTCAAACTGATATGCCTGACATTTTATCGGCGGTCACATCCTCTTTTTAGAATGTTCATGCATACACTATTCGCAGTTTTCCCGGTATCCGGAAAGTGTTGACTTTGCTACATTCGTTGTGCTAGCAGACACGAAAGGTGTATCTTATTTCGCAATCAAAACACGAAATAAAAGTGGCGCTGAAAGGCAGCTGCCCTGATTTACGCTGTCGCGCGCATCGCCAATTTATAATGCCCGCACGTCTCATTTCCGCTTCCGGTTTGTGCACGCTCCTACGACCAAACTGGTGTACAATTTACAGCGCGTCGCAGAACGCCCAGCACGGTCCCCATCCCCTTTCACAAAAACATTCCGAGCAAATAGCATGGAAGTGCGCGTCAAACAATTATTTTTCGCCGCGATGCGAAGCCAGCGACAGCTGCCTGATAATTAAAACAAACGCAATCAATTTGGTTTAATGCTTCGGCAAACTGACTAGTAAAAAACGCTATATTTATTTATCTTAATCCAACAGTAAATGCCGAGAAAAATGGAAAACATTTAATTGATCGAATTGATATAGACCAATTCATGTTTTATTCATCATTATTTTTTACATCAAGTTTATTTTAAAGTTTTAAGCGTAACAAAAAAACTAAAATTAGTTCTACATGCTTTTAATTTTTTCCTGGCATGAAAGCATGGTTATTAGGAAATGTTTTGGTTTTATGATAGCATTACATGCACATGAAGCAATTTTTTCAATGGTTTACAAACACTTTCCAGCATGCATGAAGTTTATATGCATATTCAGAAGTATTACAGTTATTTTTATGAGTTTCACATATAATTTTATGCACATACTTTATAGGCATTAAGTGAAAAAGCAAGCAATTGAAAAACTGTAACAGTTCACGCAAAATTGAAAGCATAAACTAAAAGGCTTTGAAATGTTCGATTTCTAAAGAGGTCAATAAAAAGAATATTTGAGTAGTTTCGTTATTACATATTTTGTTTGTTGTTGATAAAACTTATATTAATAAAATTTATAGAGGTAAAATGTTTAATGAATTAACTTTCTATAGTTATTTTATAATTATATGTTAAAGTTGAGGATTATTCATAAAAGATATAGCATTTTCAATGGCTTTACTTGGTTTAAAAAAAATCCAGTTCCGCAACAATATGAGGGATCCTTTCTAGAACGAAAACATTTCTAGGTCCGTTGGTACCTATGTTATTTAATCTGATTTATATTACGCTTGGGGTTGGGGCGGCTTGTCGCGTTGTGGAGCTGGGTGCTCGTTAGATCACTGCAGTTAAGCAAAGTCGGACGTACTACGCGTTGGATGAGTGACCACTTGGTCTCCACACTCAACAAGCAGCTGCGCAACTCCTAACTTTGCGCTAAAAACGCGAACGAAGATTGAAGCGATTCGCTTGCAACGGTCCCAGGAAAACCCCATGTGGACAAGAGT
>WSZQ02102875.1:19268-34354 GCA_019419845.2 Weissflogia rhopalogaster
AGTACCATCGGAGACCGGATCGGGCCGGAAGAAACTTACTAATCCCTTACACCACTAAGTGGTAGAAAAAGGTTGTTGATTAAATTATAGTATATCACTCGTAGCTCATATTCAGGACAAAAAATCATTTTATTCCAAATCTCAAGTAAAACAATTTATTATTTCTTTTATTCTTTAAAAACAAAGAAAATATATTTTTACTTTGTCATTTATATAAAATCTCAAATCTTTAATCAACCTGGAATTTCCACATTCCTTATCATCGATAATAACAATAATTTTTACTTGTTACCACCGCGTGTATTTCTATTTCTATTTCCTGACATCCACAAACTACGAAACAACCCAATTATATAAAGCAACAGTTCGTGTACGAGACTATTATGATTACTGTGTACACCGCAAAATGCTCGAGTTTCGCGTAATACAACAAATAAATTACACACTTTACCTCTGCATTGACCCACATTCCAGTTTAAACATTATTATTATGTGCAATCTCTGATAAATCAAATAATGCGAGCTCATGTAGTTGAATCATTGTTGTGCAAGCACTTTCGGAGGCGTTTCGAATTCGCGCCCGGAAATTTCCAATTTGGCAACGTCAATTGTGGACATTGTGGACGATAGACAAAGTAAATGTAAATTAACTTCTCTTCAGGGAGCCTTCGTTACAGTACAAAGCACTCTGAAACTTTACGAGTGTCCGTTATTTAGTATTCTTTCGATTGGGCGAGGAGTTGCATGCAAATTGCGATTTCGTTGCATTTCTAATACTCTCTCGAGAAGCGTGCACCCACACACCAAATCTCTGATGGTAATTTTACAGTGGAGGGAAAGACATTTTCCACACTTTCGGACATTTGCTGTGTTCTCTTCGTGGCTTTTAGTTAGTTTCGAATTCAGCAAAATCTGGCGCTGGACGACTTAAATTTGGATTGGAACTGTTTTTGGTTCGCAGAATGCATTACTCAAATGTGCCAGTGGCAGATTAAATCCAGAGATTTAAATGAAAAGATTACATCGATTTATTATCTACTTTAAGATCAAATATTCTCCTTGAAGTAGGCAAGTATTGCTAGAGTATATAGCCGTAAAATGCTTTATAAAATTCAGTTTTTAAGCTTATATTGGTTTGTGCCTAACAGATTTTCCACAATTTTCAATATGATCTAAACCTTGATTACTAAAATCTAAAAAAAAACTCAACAATATTATAAAATCGTACAATTAATTACTCTTGATCAGAGATGAGGAACCTTTTTGTGATCGAATATGTAAAAATTCTGATTTCTTTGCCGAGGCGCACATCGACCCCTGCCCGCATGTGGGGGTCCCCCTTATATTCCACCAACATCTCAAATTTTCAAATACGGAGGTCTCCCTTTGGGTTATGAATCAATATGTTCGGCGGGTCGATGTGCCCTTCTGTGGGCTCATCTCTGCTCTTGATTGATATGATATGTCAAATTAAATTCCCAAGTTTTTGTGCAGCTTATACTACGCGTGTGTAGATGGCGCAGATATCAGCAAGTGACAAAGTATCGATATCGTAAAATTTCGATATTTATCGATTTTATAAGCATGTAAATAGAATCCATACTAAATCGAAACTAAAATCTAAAATTTTCCAAAATCTCTACAAATTTAGCAATATTCTAAAATTCTGCAATGAATTTCTCTTGCCTGGCTGATCTGCATTTAAAATCAAATACCCTTTGATCCAAGCCAAATTAGTTAGAAAAAATGTGAGCCAAAGCTTTCTATCAGAGATTAAAATCTTTTTTAACGCGACGGTGCAATTTGTTGTGATTTTTATAGAATGCACAAAGGTGACGGTTGCGTGTTCCGTGTTGGGTATTGGGTGTGCAGATATCCATTCCACATAAAAGAATTACACATGAGAGGCAATTAAAGGAATGCTTCTCGTGTAAAATTGCAACATGACCTACACTCGTTGTCAGCTTTTATCGAACGCCAATTTTCCAGAATAGTTTGGAAATTGTTTCTAGCGAAAAACACATGACCTGCCTCTAGAAATATTTCTGCCAAATGGTAAATAATTCTACCTATGTAATACTAAAAAATCATTAAACCTGTGTTGGCACTTTAAAAATTAATATATAATATATTATAGTTTTGTTCTAATACTAAAAACACGTTTGTATGCATATTACTTGTAAATCGAGCTGTTTTTTTATTAGTAGTAATCGAACATGTAACTAAATGTTCATTTTAAGTTTTATTTATTATTTTAAAATCATATTTATATAGTTTATGTGTTAGAGTTGTTTATTCAACTTTATATCCTGTTAAAATTCAAATTATAATCCGAAAAACGGGGAGAATGTTACATATCTACCAGTTGCATTTAAGTTTGAAAGTTCAAACCACTCAAACTCTGTTCTGCACAGCGCGGCGTGTAGCCTAGAAAACATTATAGGATAGACTGCTCCTTCTATAACCCTTTATCGCATCAAATTTTGCATCATGTTTATGCTCGTCGAGAGTTTGTTTACGTAGGTTCGTGAATACTTGCCCATTCGATTTAAATTCTAAATTCCTCCGTATCCGCGCAGCACACGTTTTGTGTAAATATTATATTTGACCTTCAGAGAATTACCCGAAAGCGAGTTTGCATTTAAACCTAAAATAATTTCATACAATTTAAATCTAAATAATGCCACAACTTATAAATGTTGCCATCGACTAAAATATCTGATTTATGGAATATTTAGCACATTAGCTTTAAAGTTGTGCTTTTGATAATCGATTAAGCAATGTTACCCTGTGTTTTCTTCAGCTGTATATAATTTATAATGAAGTATAGTTAATTATCTTTAATTTAAGGAGTTTTTCATAAATATCTATGTCATAGATTAGATAGTAAAGGAGCATTTTAACTGGGAAGTTTTTTTGTTGATCACTTTTAAATAAATTACCATATTAATCAAAAATTCTTAAGAGTTATCCAACGATTTTCAGAGTTTTATGAGTATTTATGAGTATTGTTAATACCCTTTATTCTAAGATATAAAAGAGCATTTACAAAAGAGCACATTAGCCGTGAAGATTGTTTATTGCCGATCACTATATATTCTCATTTTTAGACATGAATTAAGAAGAGGTATCTTCTAGTAAATAAAAAAAATCAAGTGGATAAAGAATTTAAAAAAAAAACTTTTTCCAAGTATATTTCTCGAAAATAAAATTTGATTTGGCTAAGCATAAAGATATTGAAATATCAACACTTCTGCAATAGTTTGCTGCGTAAAATTCACACTTTACTAAGTTTCATTTAACCATTCCTCCTTTTTTTGTCCCTTCTGCACGCTTTCAGTTTTTTTCCTCAAAGTTATTGGCTACCAAGCTCGCAACTTATTGTTAACTCTTTCCTGCGTTACTTTCGCAGAGTAAACTTTAGCATAATCTCGACGATAACTCGACAAAGGAGAGGATCTCGATGAGTTCGACCTCACACACATTGCTAGAATAGATTATTTCAGAAATTGAAAAAGTTCCACTATAACACGCTTAATAAAGTAGAAGCGAGCTTGCGCAGGCCCGTCCAAACTTTATAAACAACATCGTTCTCTCACATGGGCAAATTTCCTGCGAAAGTCTAGCTAGTCAGCCAGTTTCTCTATAATACGTATTAATATAAAAGTCGGGGCGCGCGCGCGTGCGATTGGAGTTTTTATTAAAAAAGCGTTTGCCAAGTTGCAGAAAGTTGCAAAATCACATGCTTGCGGCAGCGCTGAGGAATGTCATGCGATGCATTCGCGGTCCGGCATCCTAAGCAAACATAATCACCACTGGCAGAGCTGGAACAATGTTGCAAAAATTGTTGAAAATTTTAATTTCTATCTCTCTGGAAAAGTTGTGAAATATTGCGTTACTTCAGCTTGCTGGGAAACAAAATCTTTTTAGTGTAACTACGTGCAGATTGTAGCAAAATGTCCGCAAAGTGGAAAAACGAGGAAAACTTGACAAGTTTGAGTGGCTGAAAGCTCGACGCTAGTGCAAGGAGAAACGTACCCTTTTTCATTTCGCCTCGTTGGCCGGGGTTTGTGCAGCAGAGGAGTTGGTATTAGAGATAACGATTCGAACTAATTATTTACTCGCGAAGAAGTGCGCCACTGAGAGGCATCCTAAATGGCGTCGCAACGCCATTTGCGGCAATTATGACCCATGTGAAGGAAAGAAATGGGCTATAGAAGTTTTAATCTCGTAGCTTTACTGGAGATAAAGGTTTTAGCGATAAATTTCATACGAATGCAGGACGTTGCATGGAAAATGTAAATGTTAATAATTGCTAGTATTTTTAGAATGATTTTTTAAGGAAGCTTATTTAGAAATTGGAAATTTCTTGATTACCATGTGATCATCAATAAAACAATCTTTTCGGATAAAATGTTCCGTGACTACTAATATACATTGAAAGAAAGATGTACTATGTATTAGTTAGAATTATAGAAAATGTTGTATAACATTCTTTAGTTGATGACTGAAAGTACAGTTCTTTTGAGGGTCAAGTTGTAAACAGTAAAGCAAAATTCTAAGATATAATCTTTTATAAGTTATGACCTACAACTCCAAATTTTATGAAAAGCACTGTGCTGTTTTTACTTCTGGCAGATCCTAGGCGGAGTATGGTAATTTCCAAAATACCCATCAGGGCCAAAATTATTATTAATGACACAACCATTGAACAAGTCTCGCAGTTCAGCTACCTTGGAGTAAAGATCTCTAGTTGGGGAAGCCTGGAAGAAGACGTCAGACAACAGTCCAACAAAACAGCGAAAATATCTGGATGCCTTATGAACTCTATATGAACTCTATAAGAATCGAAATATGTCAATATCCAGTACAACCCCGCGGAAACAAGAGTGGACACCACCCTCAGCAAACGCATACTCAGAACAACAGAGATGCATGCTCTAAGAGCAATAAGCGGACTAACCATCTAGAACAAGAAACGGAATAGCGATATTAGAAAGAGGTGCAATGTTCCAGACATAGTGCGATGAACAAAAAATCGTAGGAGGATGTGGAACGACCACGTTGACAGAATACAGACCGAGAGAATCGCGCGAATGGTGAAAGAGGGCAGACTTCAAGGAAAGCGCCACACCGGCAGGCCGCCAAAGAGATGGTCTGATAGCTGGACATCAATATCTCAGGAGTGCGAGTAAAACACAAGCTAATCTACTTATCATAAGAAGAAGAAGAAGATATCTTTAAATATAAAAAATAAACCGTACTGGTATGCAATTCTTAAATTGCTAAAAATGATATAATAATTCTTCTTAATTAATGATTAAATTTTGAATTTACTTCATTCATAACCGTTTGCCTACAAGGTCCTTTCGTTTTTCTTTTTATATTTACACAAAGAAAAAGAAGTTTAATGAAATTAAAATCAGATAGTATTCTCGGAAATTACACACCAACAAGACGACAACAATACGTCTTGTTGGTGTGTAATTTCCCAATTAATCAGCAAATTAAGCGTTTGGCGCATGCATATTGTAACCGTGTAAATCCATGCTTTAATTGAGTGCACGCGTGCGGAACATCTGTGCAAGAATCAATCACTATAAATCATTAGCGCTGTCTAGCGCTAAATTTGCGAGTCCAACCGCCATAACCTCAATGCGTTCCAGCGTGGAACCTCCACCGCAACCCCCCCGAAACCGCCAGGAAGTAGCAGAACGTGTAGTATATACATTTTGCTTCGTATCGCTCAATATGGGAAATGCAACGCGTATAATCATCGCCAGCAGTCACTCTGGTATGATAATAAATGACACCGATGTACTAACAACATTGCCAACGATTGTCCGCTGCACATTTCCACTCTCAAACCACCACGCTGCAGGACTGCAGGGTTACATGCAGGACAAGAGGTGGCAACGAGAAGAAAGACAGCGTGAAAGGACAGCGCGAGGTTTAATCAGACGCAAGCGTCTATTTGACAAGCGCTGCTTTTATTTATCATCCTAACGCATCGCGCATCGACTGCAAAGGAGAAATAACAGTTTAAATCCCGAGGCAATATTTTACTTATTTTACGCCCTCAAATAAATTGTCACTGTCCTTTTAAAGCGCTTTTTGAGCTCTTTGTGTTTTATTTTCTGATTATATAGTGCTGTTTCCCGGATAAATACCTAGTTTTTGCCCGGCGCCTCCGCCAAAGTAAGGTCTTCACAGACGATATATAGTCGTGCAGCTACTTTTCCGTTTTAATATGTCAAGTGCATTTAAGTAGGTATTGTTTTTGCACATTGTTTCGCATTTTTCATGTGGGTTGGCATCAAGCCGGAATGATTTATGGCAAAATTAAGATGAGTGTTGAGCAAGCAGCTGGTTACAGTGCTTCATGTACTTCTTCTTCTTTTGCGAGAGCGCGCCAAATTTATTACAGTTATAAATTAAAACGCGCTTGTTTTACACTTAGATTTATGCGGTGTGGTACAATATTGCCATTGAGGATGTGTAATATTACAAATCCAAGGAATCCAACATGTATCAAGACAAGAAAGGAGAAGATATAAAACTTCGGGCAAAAACGACGTTAACTGAATTTCTAAAAATATATGCTACGTTGAAATCTATTCAGAGGAAATTTCGGTTTTCAGATTTCACCATGAAAATGAATATTTCCAATTGTAAATAAAAAAGGAGGTTAACAAAAAGTTAATTCATCAAAATATATATTATTTTATAGCAATATAAATACAGGGGGTGACCACCGACATATTTTTACGCCTCTCCTTACTCTATACCATGCCTAGGGAGCAATAACGCCATCCGCAGTGATGTATATTTCAATATATTTTAAATTTCAATATGAGTTTGATATATTAATTACTTTCATTAATTAGTTCCGTCATTTTATTGAATATAAGTTGCATGCAAAGTTTCAGTGGAGTTCTGAAACTCCACTGAAACTTTGCATTATAGTTGTTATAGTCATTTATATCGACGTTTTGTGCGAAGACAGCTTTCAACACCGTTTTCCACTCCATCTTTCCCGGTACGTTACGACGCCGTGCAGCAAGCGCTGTGTTCTTATTTCAATTGTGGAGCTTGCTTGAAGTGTGCGTGCCGTAAGTGTACTTGTTCGCCATCGACTTTTCGAATTTATCATCGCAAGCGATAACGCCCGTCCCCGCTGACGCAATGCATTTCAGTGCAAATAAACCTTTCACCATTTAGCAAACGTCGGCGTTGGTCCGAGATAAATCACATCCTTGTGGAACGATTCACAATACTCTTAAGTCTACAAACTATACCTCCACTTAGAGAAAATTGATATTTACTTTATATTTGTCACCTCTTTTTGTCAATTTCACATTGCGGCCGTTAGCACTAGTTCAGCGGTTTCCAAACTTTTCATGGCTGTTCTCTCCATTTAATAAATCATTTTAACATTTTTTTCAATATTTTTTTAATTTTACAATTTCATGCTATAGATTTCTATATCACGCTAATTAGACTAATGCCTCAAGCCTCAAATATAGAGATGTTCAATAATGTTTCTAGGGGGGGGGCTTATTACATTTTCAGGCATCCCTTTAAAAGAATACATGCCCTCCATAAGCGAAATATTCCAACGATGGTGCTAAACGGAAACAAGTTAGACTGTCGCTATCAGCGATTATATTCGTCTCTGATAGTCCCGTTATTCTGTCCCAAGACATCTAAATCAGATATTATTTCGGTTTCAGTGTAATCTGTCTATTTGTAAATCTGTCTCCGGTCAAAGTTAATTTTACTGAAAATAAAGTCATTCACCAACCAGGAACCACTCTGGAGAAGTATATTTAATACATGTAACTTTTACAGACGCAGTCGTTATCCAGAAAAGTGTCTGCTGAAAAAAAAGTGGTAGTTGCATAGTTCCTTGTAGAGTCAGCATCAATGCAATCCTGCATCAAAACGATGCTATCCCTCCAGGAACAGCTCTGGAGCAGTATATAAATCTCCGCACCATCTCAAGTCCTCACTCCAGCTTGCAAACACATTTCAGTTCAATACTCGGACATTCAAATTCAAATAACTAAGTCGTTATTCGAGTTTCGAATTATTATCGTGTCAAGAATCTCCCTATGCATTTCTAAGGAGGTGCGCCCGCCGCACAGTTTGGAAAACGCTGTTCTAGTTCGCCGTAAGTGAAATGTTCCTATGATTGTGGGATTTTAAAGTAAACAAGTTTGACTCACGCTATCTACGATTATTTCCGTCTCTAATTTATCCCGTTATCCTGTCCAGAGACATCTAAGACATTATGTCGCTTTCGGCGTAATCGCTCCACTTGGAAATCTCAGTTCACGTGCTCTTTATGCTATCATAGTATGAACGTTGGTGGAGGCACCGGTCTGTGAAGATTCAAATCAGTTCATTGGCAATGCAACGGGAAAATTCCCTCATGGGCAATCGTCTTCAAAGCGCAACGTCTACCTGCGAAGAATCGGAAATCACCAATCGGGATTGTTACTTTCCGTCCTTCGCACCGAGGCACAACATTTCACAACATTGAAATTCAGGCAAAATTCGCTCTATTCCAAAAATTAATGTCGTAACAGCTGTCAAAGCTGTCAACCGTCCAGTAAAAAGTGATCACTATTAAATTTAATTGCCAAAAAACTTCACTTCATTAAATTCAGTTAATGAAATAAGGTTCATTAGTGAACGTTACAAAGTTTTCACAGTTTTTCATGTTATTTTATCTTCACTTGTAATACAGTTCATGAAAAAGAATCAAAGCTCACCCATGAAATTTAATTTTATTAAAGGGTAACTTTTTTGGATATACGATTCGTAGAGTATGTTTGATTAAAATAAAAAAAGTTGTAAAACAAACTAGAGGATGATTTTTTTCATGCTTTCGTTTGCCGTTTGACGCTGAAAGTTTTATTTTCTCGCCACACCCGAAAGCGTTTCATGTTACAACTTTGTGTGATCGTCCGAGGAAAACGCAAACGTCTTCGTTTGCCTGTTTGTTTGCTCTTGTTTGTTACGGCTTCGCGCGCGAGCATCGCGCGTAAAAAAGTTTTAATGCGATTTGGCAGCATGCATTTACGACTTGCATTAATCATTCAGACAAGCGACTTTTTCGCACGGTGCATCATTACGACTGCGAGCTTCGACCGCACGGTAGTAAAAAAAGTTACATACACAATACGTGAATCGTTGTGTGGTTGTCGTAGATAGCGTCCAGGAAATCTTGCAGAAAATTGCTGCACAAATTCAGCGTAATTTCGTATCACCACACGGCACGCAATAAGAATTGAATGTAAACCTGCCACGCGTTTGCATTCAATGATTATTGCAGGAAAGGAAATGGTACACGACAAATGGCGGTTGAGTGATTAAGTAAAAAGCGTCTACAAATAGCTACAAAACATAATAGGGAACGCACCGGGCGTGGGTCGAGGTTGTCATCAGGCCTGCGTTGTACTTGCAGAAGAAAACAGAAAAGACGGAAGAAGCATGTCGGAGGTGGCAAAATAATAGCGAGGTTCGCCGTGGGGATGTGATTAGAATTCATGTGCTGTTGTTTGCCGACGACACAATTGCGCAACAAATATTTGCCGCAACAATACTCGTGAGAACAAAGCATGAATTAGTTAAAATTACAATACAAAAATTACAAGGACTAAGAGATTACATATTAATTACTTTTGTTTACGTGAAATATTGGAATGAAATATGTTCGGTGATGAATTTACAACCAAAAATGTCACCGGTGAAGCAACTTCGTGGCAGCGGCGCATCACTTTGCAGATTCAGCAACAAAACAATTCGGCATGATTTTAAGAACCTAGTGTGCGTTGTACGCTCGATTTAAGGTCATTCACTTAAAAGTGCTGCCCATCTTGGAACTGCTCGGGAGCAATATAAAAGTATATATAACACCGCGCCCTATTGAACAACCACCAACATGCGCTCTATACTTAATTTCAGTAAAAGTTAATTTTTGTAAAAAAAGTGAATTTCTCTTTTTATTGACACTTATATTTTTCATTACTATTTTTATAGGGACAGTGATTACGTAATATTTTAATAAACTACCATTTGTCACAATTATAGAGAAAAACACAACGTAAAATATAAAATTTTCCACGAAGGTAGTATTGTTTTAAAAATTTTTCATATTACAGAACTGCCACCAGTTCATCCAACGTAATTTTCGGAACCTATAGTATGGCGTACATGCTCAAACATACCCTCGCTCCCAAGTCATTCACAACCACGTACTGCCTTTCCAAGAACCTCTCTGGAGCAGTATATAAAACGCCAGAACATCTCAACTCCTTCCTCCTTTCATATTCCAAAATAATCAGGTCATTCATTCAATTCGCTGAGACTATTGTTTGAATTGCAAATCTGAGTCTTTCTTTAGAACACACTTAGAATTTTCATAACATTCGATATTTTCAAATTTCGATGACAAATTTTAAATTAACTTTTCCCCATCCTGGCGATTACCTGTTTGCGAACAGTTTTCTCGCACAAATTCACCCTTATTTCATTACGCCCCGACTGTCAAAAATTGCAAATAAGCTGTATTCGAAGTGCGAGCACCGAGCGCATTGCAATATTTCGGTAGCGCGACGACGAAAATGAGGCGGACGCTACGCCTTCGAAGCGTCGCGACGGGCCGATAGCAAACAGAGCAAATTAGACGAAAATTAATTTAAGACGGATGCGCACGAAATGAAATTATCGCAAACGTCATTTTCGTTTGCCTTCGCCCAAACGAGCTTCATTTTCGCTTTCATTCACTTCACGCGGGCAACGCGCCCATCTCTAGCGTCCTGTGTTGGCAGTTGATAAATATTCATATCGCTTCCTTCGATAATTACATCATCAGAGTGGAGGAAAATTGCTGTGTGTTATGTACAACCGACGCCGGCGCGGCGGTAGCAATCTGCGCATAGCGTGAGGAAAAAACCATAAACACTTGTCAAAGTCGATAGGAGGTTATTTCGTTGCGAATGTAATCGATTTCTTATTAACCAACCACGCGCAACTAATGTCAATAGGCGAACTCGAAGAGCACCTGCTACTAACAAAGTTTGACATGGGCATCCGACTGTCTTTTGTTCGCTTTTCACGCTGCCGGAAAACTCGAGGCGACGCGTGGAGCGCACGAAAGTGTCGACCCGATTCGGAAATTGCATTAAATTAATCGAATTCTAATTGATTTTCAATCTACACTCAATAAGGACCAAATAAACCTTATAAGTCTCTTTGTATATTACGTTTCATAAATTTTAAATTCAATATACTCAAGGCAATTGCACATATGCAATTTGTATATATTTAGATTGTAAATTATTGAAAATACTCAAGTCATATTAAAGTATATAGAATTATACCGAATACAGCCAAATATTTTGTTGATATTAATTATTAGAACTTATTGAATTTCTAAATTCGCTCTTGTAGTCCTTGAAATAATAAAGTCTTCGATTTGCATTTTGAAAAATGAATTTACCAATTTTTAACTGGCCTATATGTGATGCTTTTTTTTCAATTTTATGTAGAAAATTCCAGGTCAATATATAACGCTCCATAAAATTGCAGTAAGTTGATGTCCAATTTAATTATATCACCTGTGAAATAATAACTTAACGTTATTGCTTCTTTTGCAAAGTTCTGTGCCGCTGCACTTTGCAGAGACAGAAACAAAAAAATCCCGGTTATTTACCTCCATGTACTTCCCCTCCAAGAACCGCTCTGGAGGTGTACCTAAAACGCTGCACTCTTACATATTTTGTTAAATTTCTCTTCGTATTCATCATGATAATACTATTCAGCATTGAAAAACATTTCCTTTTCATTCCAACAATTTATTAATACCTCGTAAGAAGATCAAGAAAGTTTATTTAGAAAAGGTACTATTAAAAGGAATTCAATCATTAACTTGTACAAATCAAAGGAAGAAAAAGTTAATCGAAAAATTAAATCATGCAGCTGAAGCTAATTTGCGTAAAATACACTAAAATACCCTGGTGGTTCCAAATTACATGTAATATCTGGATTTACTCGGTAATCGCATTGATCTTTAGTTAATTTCACATTATTTCCCTTGTGCAATGGGTGCAAACGTTCCAATAAATTATTGCCCTACTATTAGCAGTTTAATTTGTTTCTCGGCAATCCGTAAATTTCAGCGATATTGTCATTTGTTTCACTCGTACCACGGCGCCGCAACCATTGTGTAAATACGAATGCACGTACCAAACAATGCAGTATTTTCCCCATACCTTATGCAAATTAACGAAACGTACACCAAAATCGCTATATTATTGCTGAATGTGCACATAGGTTGAGGGGCAATAAGTCAATCAGAATTAAATAGCGAATTTCAGCGTCGCTGATCGATGGTTCGATCTACCCCATGCAATTTTCGCTTAGTTTTTGCACCAGTAACACCAGTATGGGTGGATTGTGCAAACAGACGTTAACACGCACCGTGCGGCTGATCGATAAATTGCATTAAATCTCAGCCGCCTGATTCGCGTGCCGCAGCACGCTGATTTCATCATAATTATCAGGAAATTTGAAAAACGTCGATATTTACCGATTTAATAGAGCGAAATTCAATTACGGATGGTGTTTGCGTTTCATTTGGATTAAACAAGGGGCATCTGCACATCAGAACCTCATCAATACGCATCAATAAAGTATTTATATGGATTTTATATTTATATGTTCCGCTGTGAAATCTTTATTTAAGATATTTATTACATAAATTCGTTTAAAATTATAGTCAATTTTTGCCGTGAATCACTGAATCCAACTGAAAAAGAAAATATTCTTGTAAGAAATATTATATTATGACCTGGAGTAATGGTTAAGAAAGAACTAGAAAAATGAATGCGGAATGGATCGGCTGGGAAAATCCGGAGAATAATGGATTGTAATGTTTGAAAATATTGAAGAATAATGCCTGCTTTCTGCGCTTTAAAATATTCTCCCACAATACCGGAAGCATTTTTCCTGCAACCACAACTAATCCATTGTGTTGTATTTTATTCACACACTATATTTTTATAACTGAAAATAAGTTTAAAGAGTTTAATCAAATGTATAGGTAGTGAATAATATTGAATGTATAATATCGAATTATTTCAATATGAAGTTTGTAAATGCATTACCTTGATTGACTTAGAAATAGATTAAAGTATAAGAAAATAAATTAAAGGTTGTTACCTAAACGTACTGAAGACTATGGTGCACCATATCCATTTTTAATTTAAAAAAAATTGTATTTTTGGTCCTCAGACCTGGCTATCGAACATTCTGGTCCTTCAACCTGGAGTTTTACATTTTTATTGCTTAATATATTCATATTATTATTAGTTATTATTGTGATTATGACGTTTTGTTGTTTCATGTATATTGGATATTGTGGGTTGCGCACATTTTTGCGATAGTTGATTTTGAGTGTGATTTTAGACGTGTGGATGATTTCTTGATGTGTGGTTTTTGTAGGTGCGAATTTTTGTGGATTGTAATTGTGATTAATTGTGAATAATGGATACCTACCCCGGGGTCTTGAACCCCGTCTGACTGCGTGGTAATCCGAAGCATTACCGACTGTGCTGCCCAGGTGGGTTCATTTTTAATAATTTTGACGGATGTTTCCAAAGAATGTTTATGAAAAGTACACATTTTTTTTCTGAAATCTATTACAGAAATTCCATTAATTATTCATTGACGTTTGTCTATAGTTGCTAAAATATTTTAAAACGGAAAATTTGATATCAATGTATTCAGAAGTTTAAACTCTATTAGTACAAATTATGGTTTTGCAGCTATTATCATTAATTTTAATGTTAAATACATAATATATTTATGGGCGACTGACTAATAGATTTATTACGGAAAGTTCTATAATTATATATTTATCAAACGGCAAAAACATAAATTAACTTGAAATAGCGCAATAAATTATAAATTTGTAATTATAAAAGCAACGTTATTACGTGGTTTAACGCCAAGCCAACTTTAATTGAGTTAATATTTGTTTAGAGTAGTTCATTTTGGTTATTTAACTTTAATCCGATGAAATTTCAAGCAAATTTTACAGCAACTTTACAGCTAATTTCAGATGTTCTTTCACGGCTTCGGTGTGCAGTTAGAAGTACGCCACTTTATGTTGTATGCCATCCAATTCTTCGCACACACCCAACCGTGATGTATTATTCCCTTTTGTAGAATGCAAAACATTGCACGTAACGACGCTTAACGCAGCAATGCAAGAGAATAAATAAACTACAATCCGATTTCGTCGCGCATCGTGGCGGTAGGGATGTGTGAAAAGGTGAAAAACGGGCGAAGGCGCCTGCAACGAGTTGAAGGGCGCATGTAGAGCGAAATTGAGTGTAAATAAAAGGTATTGCAACGAGCGAGGAAAGCGCTAAAGACATTGCGCATCTCAGCACCGTTTTCGCAACACATTTACCATGTTCGTGCAGCTTTACAAGCGCATATATTTCGTTCCGCGGCAAAATGTTTGATATTTTATTGTTTATGTGTCGAAATGGAGAGATTTTTATTGTGGTTTATATTCAATAGTATGCAAATTCACATATTATACTCGAAATGGATAATATATGAGAATGGTTATGTGCAAAATCAAGATGTCTTCTAAGTATTATGAGCGGTGAATGTAATGTGTTATGAGCGGTGAATGTAATGTGTTATTTCGCTAGTCGTTTAAATTTTATAGAAATATTTAGAAATATTTAATTATTTGTATGAGAGAAAGAAATTTATGTGAATGTCATTTACAATCCTCACTGATGAAAAAGTGTGAGTCTCGGGACCACAGATAGAAGTGATAACATAAACTTATTTAAGAATTAAATTTTTTAAACTTGCGAAATGCTCAGCTTATTAGTTAAATTAAATTATGAGAATTTCACCCAAAAAGAACCAATAACATACTAACTTTATTTAACATTATTGTTCTCACTATTGGTCAGGTATGCACATATTTACTTTAAAGAGCAAACAAGAATATAATATGTCATAGATTATGGATAGATTATGGACTTTTCTTC
>WSZQ02102875.1:39255-52090 GCA_019419845.2 Weissflogia rhopalogaster
AAACTCAAATACTCAAACTCCGATTCGTAAAATCATAAATTCGTAAAACAAATATTTGATTCGACCATTTACAATGTATGATGGGATATAATTAATATTAACTTTACGATTCTGATTTTTGGTCGGAAATATGCCTGTCTAACTTTTTTCCCTTCACATTGTTGCTCGTTTGCATGATATTCCAACTGCGTCCGCTTCTACTGCGTGCGTGCTAAACCTGCAAAAAGCTTAATTTGATCTCTACCCTAGCCCGAGCTTCCTACCGAAGACCTGCTCGGTAGGATTTGAATTCTATGCAAGTTTTTTCCCCGACGCACGCAGATGCGATTTTTATTTTTCAAATTTCATCTGTTTTCATCATCATCATCATCATCAGCGTCATTGTGAACGCCATCAGTAATGCTAGCGTTGTACCTGCCATTGTCCGCCCTTACCTTTTGTGCATAATCTCTTGAAATCTTGACAATACTTGAAAAGACATTCCTTGGAAGACATTACGAGGAATATAATTCTCAATATACCATAAAATATCTCATCTTATTTGCATTACTACCTCGCGAACGCTTTCGCGAGTATTATCTTATAATAGGATGCATTATTTGCTTAATAAATGTACACTGGGGGCTTAAATGGTCTCTAAAAGTTGGTATGGCAAACTTTTGGTAAAAAAGCCGTGAATAAAATCCCCCCAGTTTTCAAAAACTTCACTTCTTTAATACTTTCCAAGGCGCTGCTGCAAAATATGAGAAAAGATATCCAACCAAAATCTTTCGTTCCTAAGTTGTCCGTCGTGCACGAAAAGCATCCCATTGGGAAATAATTAAGCGTGGATGATAAATCCAGGATTAAACCTTTCGTTCTACACACATACACACTCACACAATGGCGTGAATTCTCTATCTGTAGAGGACGGATGAACGGATTGGAGAAGATTTGTACTTGCATTCTTATACACAGCGACTATATACTTATCGAAAAGAAGCTGCCAAAGCCTGGGAAAAGGCGCAGCAGTCGCTTGGTAGCAGGATGTGACACTACGGATGGATAGTTTCTGGAAGCGTTTGAGCTAATCCAATTTATTTGCGAACGCCGCCGCCGCCGTACGCAAATGCGTCCCACTTAGCGTATTACAAATCGCCTTCATGTCCTATATTTGCACGGTGCTGCAGATCATTCTTTTTTTATCCATAACATCAAACTATAGCTCAGAGTTCTAGTTGGGCAGCCAAAATTTACTTACTGTAATGAATAAACATGTTTAAAAATATAGGTACAAAGAATGCAGCACCTTGTAGAATCAGTAATAAGAACAATAAGCATGATCTCGTGGACTTTGTTCGCGATGCACAAGCACTCTCAGGTTTGCCCCTCCAGGAACTTCTCTGGAAGTTTATAAAATCGCTGCATGCATTCTCCTTTTTACCCATAACATCGAAGTAATGCCTACCAAAATTTACATAATATGAATAAATCAAATTATAAAAAATGTAAGCATGCAGAATGTAAACATTTCTACACCAGTTCTTCGATTTGAAATTATATAAATAATGTGAGCGCAGCAGAAATTTAGGCAGAATGTACAAGCACTCTCATGTTTGCCTCTCCAGGAACCTCTCTGGAACATTATAAAATTCTGCATATATCATTCTTTCTATTCATAACTTCGAACTAGATTTACAGATTTGATCAAACCACCAAAATTTACGTCCCGTCATGAATACAAATTATAAAATTTGTAAGAATGTGGAATGTAACCATCTCCACTCCAATTTTCACAATTTGAAAATTACACCATCCAAAACCAAAGAAATCTGAGAGTAAACTGGAATTTATTTAATAACTTTGCATTAATTAGGCTCAATTACAAATCGTGAAGATGCCGGAGCAGCTGTAAAAAGTTCGAAAACCGCGTCTGCAATCATTGGTTCGAAAGTTTTAATTCCGTCGCATCATTGATCAAGTCCATGACAATTAACGTTTTCCACCGTAGGCCAGGAAAGAATGAAAAAGTTTGCAATTTCGCGGCGAGGAGCCCCCGCACTCGTAATCCCGGAATGACGCGCGAGTGAAGATGCATTAAGAACGCGGAATATGCATTAGCGATTAAATATTGAAATTTGCATGCGGCAAAAACGGTATTAATATCGCCAACCACCGAGATTGGAGATTAATAAAAGCGAGTGCGAGAAAAATCTTTGTTCGCGATTCGCCTGATTTTGCTTTTATCGCTTCTGGCCACCGCCTTCGCCATCAACAACGAGGCCACGAGTTTCTACAACAGCAGCGCCGAATTGCTTTGCGAATCGACGTCGTCTTTTTAACATTTTGAGGCTAAATTTTATTATCATCGATCGCTCGAGAAACTCAACTTTGTCGTACCGTACCCGATTGAGTCAATATATTTTTAAGAAAAGCGAAAAGAAAATGATAAAGAAAAAATTGAGCAATCGTGAGAAAATTCGAGAAAACGCAAATGGAACTGCGACAATACGTGCAAAACAACAAAAGAATGTTAATATTCTATTTTCTTGTTATTATACGAAAGAAAATATCACTTGTTTTTTTAACCACATGTCTTGTCAATATTGATAGGTTATTCATGAAGGGATCAAGTCATTTTAACATAAATATGTTTAGTAAACATAACAAAACTCCTGTTTTAATTTAAATTTATTTAAAATGAAAGAAGAACCAAGTCCAGCAGCATCACGTTGCGGCCAAATGTTAGATCTAAAATATGAAATTCAAACTTTGTTTTAAAATAATTTGTATTATACAAATCGTAGAATTCTCATTCGCTCACTTTTTAAAATATTGTGGCAAATGTAATAACACCGTCCGGGTAGCTTAGTGGGTGGCACCTTGGCGCATCACGCCAGCGGACGAGGTTCGAGTCCTCGGGGCGGGCATCACACAATGTGATTATTTTTCACACAACTTCACACTCTCACCCACGCACACACATACACATATGCAAACATACACGCTACTTCAAACTCTTAACTTCAAAACACAACATCCAACTTCACACATCACTCTACTGACACCTGCAATTCACTGCGAGAACTACTCTCAACCACAACAACAACATATACATCAACAACTCACCTCAACCAACAAACAATTGCATAAACACAAAACATATTTGTAAATAACAACAACACAAAAAAACATACAAATAAAAATAAATCATATCCATGTCGGAAAGACCCACAGAGGTCAATAGACATTAAAATATGTAAAATGTGTATTATTATAATAATGAAAAAATTAAAATCTAATTTTATATAAATTTAACAGCTACTAATTAATATTATAACTATAACCTACATATTTAGTAATTCATTTCACAATACGAACGACTATATATAATATATATTAAATCGTACATTTTAGTAAATTTAACTTTAAATTTAATCAGCCGTTTCATTTCAGCAATAACTAGTGCTGAAATTATATTAACATACAGCGCAATGTTTATCCGATGTATTTATCTTGTTCGAGCATATAGGAGAATTTGTGTGGAAATACATAAATTGCTAAATATTTTCCCAGGCCTTGTTCGTAGGTCCTTTCGTAGCCTTTGCGCTGATCGTGAGCACGTAGGAATGTAATTTCATATGCACAAGTGCACGAGCAGTAAGCACACCGTCGGCCGTGCCGTACTGCGTGACTTCCTCGCCGATGCGCAAAAAACGTCCATGGAAGAAAAATGGGAAAAATGTTTCTAATACAAATGGGGCAATACGTTCATATTAAATCAGGCAGTCAAGTCAGGAATACCGTCCCAGCTTTCGACATGTTTCTTGCAGTTACTCTTTTTTGTAAACGTCGAACTAAACTACTTGAAATACAATGAAGTTATTGGATATATATTTTTTAATATACGCTGAGTTGAATACTGAACATGAGTTTTAACTTAAGCTGAAGTATTGGGATATATAGTTTTTAGAAGATCAATTTTTATTAAATGATTTTTTTAAATTTAAATTTCGTATTTGTAAACAAACGGACATGATAAAATGCAATGAACTGTTCTGAAGTTAACTGCAAAATCTAGCAACAAATATTTCTGATGGGATTTTTTCGAACGCCGCGACAAATTTGGCCCTCAAAACACATTTATTTATAAATACATCCCACATCACAATAATAAATAAAACTACATATTAAAATAAGTATGTCTAACGGTAACAAAAACTTAAAATTACTTAACGTAACCACTTATGTTGCTTCTTCCCTTTTGCCCTTTTCCCTTATAATTTGATTGACCTAATCCACATTCTCCCCTCCCTCATCCAACCATTCTCTCACATTCAGACTCACAGAGTCACACCCATTTATCAACCTATCCCTTACACCCATACATGCCCTCACTATAAGCTCCCACGTATCCACCCCATCCCGACATAGTGCACACATCATATATTCTTCCCCCATCCATACTTTCCCTCCTTTCTCTGCGTTTCCACACCTCGCCCTTGCCATCACACGCTTATTCTTCGCACTCATTGCCCTCTTGTATATGTATGATAGTCTGTGGTTGATTGTCTGTAACTGCCTTTAGGTTGGGTTGTAAGTGCTGTTCCGAAGGCTTTCCTGACGCTTCTGTTTCTCAACCTCCCGGCATGTTACCCGTACTACCTCTTCTAACACTCCCTTTTTCTTTAGAATTTCCCTGACAATCGTCTCTGACAAACCAATAGCCTCATAAGCCTTTCAAAACAATTAAAATTTAACACAATATAATTATCGTTTTATGTCTAAAAAGAACTTCAAAGAAAAGCTTCTTTATTTCGATCGGAGAGAAGAAAATTATTTTCCAGTGTGTTCCAATTACCAAAATAAAAATTAATTTAAACGCGAGAGCATATCATAAAATAGCAGCAATTTAAGCCAAGTATTTTGGAGTAAGGCCAACGGCAATAGCAGAGAACCCGCAGGAAAAGATTAGACGTTCCAAGGAAGTAAACACGTTTAAAATATTTTATTAACACAATTTTATTGTTTGCGCACAGTTCCGTTCTGGCTTCATTTAAGATAATAAACCAACTTATGAGTGCGCTAATAAAATATCATAAAAGAAAAGCTGATAAAATTCCTGTTACCTTAATGGTGGCATTAAAAACTCCAATCAGCATTTGTCCTCCAGGAATTCGTCTGCGGGACAATACCACAATGGTTGTTCACTGGGCGGAACTGGCGAGGGTCCTTGACACTGCATTACTCACCATCGGTTAGTCGCACATAGATAAATGACAACGATAAATAATAACAATGACAGAGTGCTGCCCCTCCACACCCCAGCAGCTAGGGTAGACAAAAGATGAAATCCTCTGACGCGTGGATGTTTTGTGCGTGGCCCATTAGCGGATTCGGATTTAATAAAGGATAAAGGATAATATACAACCAATTGTGCGCATTGTTTTGTGGCTATGAATATCAATCCTCTGCTATTCATACCGGGTTGAAGAGGGAAGAGTGTGGGGATGGTTTAGGTGTTCCTGCTTCGATGATGTTTGTGTTTGCAGGCAGCGCCGCCGAAATCTCGCGACCAAAGGCAGGTGTGTACTCGTGCAGCTGTGTGTTTCGAGTTATGGCACAGCTTTAATGAAGTTTTAATACAATGGCTTTTCGAAATTAGTATTGGCGGCGGTGGTGCTGCATGGTGTGGAGATCCCGGGTTGTGTGGTTCTGTGCGTATTGGAAGGATGCGCAGGTAACAAATGGGGCTCGAGAATAGCACGCCGTGCGAGCAGATTGCGGATCGGTTTACCAATGCCATTGAATATGTAACAAAACATCTAATCAATGGATTGCTGTTCGCAATTCAAACGCCGGCGTAGACATGCCGCATCGATGGCAACGGGTGCCGGTGGCGGAAGGCGCGTGGAAACTTTATAAACGTAAATATAACCGATTTTGTTGCTGGGCTGGCTGTGCTGGATTTTGGGCGTTGCTAGCGTGGAATTGTAGCCGGGCGCGTAACTCGTACCAGGCCATAAAATCGTATTGAAAGCTATCAAAACTTATCAAACTGAAACAGCGTGGAATTCGCGGCGGTGGCGGCGCCGGCGGTGTGAAGACCTGTGCTCGTGGTTGCCACAATTTGTAGAAGGGAGGATTTTACGATTGGTTGACTTCTGTTTCACGTGGTTTCAGATTAGGGTTGCGATATGTTCTTTCAGAGCAGAGGAATGGTAGTTTTAACAAATTTTACCACCCGCACATCTTGCATGACCCGACATGTATGGCATGAACTTACTATTCTCCGGTTCAACTATCTGATCACAGGGACGCAGTTCACAGTAGAAATTTAACTCTGATGGTCCTTGTCTGCTTTCACATATCAGAACTGATCTACCTTCTTCCACTTACCTTCTAGATACACATTTGTCAAAATAGATTCAAAATTTCCTCCTTACGTCCCTTGGCAACCCTACATAAAATACTCTAGACTTTAAAAACAGCTACCGAACAACAAATCCTTTAAATTGATCTAGTAATAGACATTCACCAATCCGACACCTTTCCATTTGAATACCAAATTCACCAGACGGAAAAACATCCATGTTAATTATTTCACCCTACATAAATACACAATATCAGTGTCGTGGAGAAATCAGTAGAATGTAAAACTTCCACGTCTTAAATAAGGAAGATTTGAGGATCCAATTTGATACGTCAAAAGAGTGTGAAGAGTATGAGCTCCTAAAGCGCTATGATCTGCAAAATTAGTTCTCTGACCTGAGACAATAGTGCGCGACTGAAGATGAGGGTACGTAAAAGCTTTAAGGCGATACCCACCATCCCCTCAAACACCACCTACAACTCATTCTCCTGGGGGTTGTTAGACAGCCCAGCTCACGTGATATGATAGACCAACGCGTCGATCCGACCTGCTTCCTCTCCTCCATTCTATTCTCCTCCATCCCCTACCGTGAACCCCTTCCCATACCATAACCTCCTGCCCACCCGAGGGTGTTGGAATTTTCGCTCGGTAATCGAAAGGCGAAGGCGATGCCACGTCAGTGGCCTCGTCAAAACGTTCGATCAGTTTGATTACACGCAAACGCCTACCGGATGGCAAGGTATAAAATCTAACTGGGGCAATTACGTGGAGAATTACAATCGCATGCGAGCAACTTTTCTCATTTTGATAATTGCTTCACTAATTTAATCACATTTAAAGAGATACCCAAGGAAGTATTTCCAATTAAACAGTTTCGACAGTAGACTTTAATTGGTGCATATTCGATCGGTTTATAATAGCAATAAAAGTTTACAACAACAGGACATAATTATTAAATATTGTGCGCTCAATTTTAATAATGTGCATTGAATATTGTTTAATCTATGATTTAAGGAGCATAATTTGTAATATATAATTTAGACTCGGCATGACAGCGTGAAATTATTTCCAACTTTATGGTAAACACATTGTTTCCACAAAGGAATTGAATTAATGAGCCACATTTATCAATTCTACTCGTTTGTATAATTTAGCTTGAATCGTAATTAATGTTCAATGGTTGCATTGTCCGAGTTGTCTAGAAATTATTACAATTACAAATATAATTATATGAAATTCATTGTCTGTGATATATTTTATATAGATTAATCATCTACATTTACATGGTTATTTTGTAAATGTTTACATATAATAACTATTAATATTTTCGGTGTAATTATTTAAATTACTAGCATTATATTCAGGGCCGACGCTAGGGTCCCCAGCGCCCGCATGCAATTTTTATCCCAGAGCCCCATATCATTTTTAAACTTTTTAACTGTTTCTTATCATTCAAATTATATATAAGATTATATTAAATTTTTTAATTAATATTTAAAAAATCTGGATTTAGTACACAAAAAATTGGATATAATTGTTTTAATATCTATTTTTATTTAATATCAAAACCTTTTCGAATATGAAAATCATTCTTCTGAAAAATATCCCAGAAAGCACACAACTCATCAAATATCTCTATTGCATTTACATCCATACTGTCGCCGTCCTTTAAAATAATCTCTAAATCGTTAGAATATTTTCATAAAAAAATCAAACTCATTCAAACGTAAAATTATGTGTGGTATCTACTGATATCACATTACAAACAAAATATGTATTTTATGTATCCGCATTTATAATTAAGATGGATTATTTATGATACTTTATTAAGTATTCCATATCTCCTGATGGCGCCCCCTTCAACGAGGCGCCCGCATTCCCCGCATGCGTTGCATGTCCGTTTCCGCCGGCCCTGATTATATTTATTTCAAAGGGCCCCACACCGATACGTGAAACTAAAATGTGACATTCAAACTTTGTTTTAAATTTCTTTCTAATATACAAATCGTATAATTCTGATTTTAATAGATTCTGTAATAGATTCTCTAGTAAATATAGTTTGTTTTGGTATATCCAACGAAACCCAAAGTGCAGTCATTGAGGAATCTACGGTGAAAAAATAGTTTTCCGAAAAATAGCTTTATTTACATTTGTAAATTAATTTCATATTTCCCATAATCTTAGGATTATAAATCATACATCATTTTCATTTAATAACTTTTTTTGTCTACAAATAATTATTTAATATTAACATTTGTAATTTTGCAAAATGTATATTATCCCAGCAAATAATCCGACAATTGAAAAATACTACCTGCAATTACCACCTGTGTGAATAACAGTTGTTTCCGGGGTCATAATTAGAAATTATTATTATTATTATTATTATCATGGCTACACTACACTGTTTGCATAAACTCATTGAATCCGGCATTTCCTAGGATAATAAGCCAACAATACTGCCATTTAATGTGCACGTAATTGAGTTGTAAATTAGCCAGTTTCGACTTGCGACCTAAATAATTTCGGATGATTTAGAAGAGGAAATTAACGTATGATTACAAGCATGTGCGTACAAATAGCATGTTTTTGTGAAGTTTGCACTCGGCGAAATTTAAAGCGTTAATAAATTTTCATTTGCTTGTGCCGCTTCCGGCGAGTTTGTTTAGTTTCGGGGAGGGCAACATCGCAAACTTTAGGTGTAATTATAATAGTTTTGATCCGCCCTGTAATTTATGTTGCGTAGACTAGAAACTTTCATCAACAAACCATATAAACAAAATATTTGGGATCTTCATATAAGTATAGGGTAAACGATTAAAATGATTGATTTATGTCGAAATTATTTCTTGCGGGTTTAAATAAATAATAATTGATTTTACAACATTAATGGAGTTTTTATTATTAATATTCTGGAACTAATTAGTAAGTTTTTTTTACTTTATTCAACTGAAGAATTGATAATCAATTTCAATACAAGGTTAATGGGTGGGAATAATTCGTTAAAATTGTACAAAATTGCGAAAGAACTTCAGTATTTAAAGGCCTTCAGTCGCATGAAAGTTTAGTTCGAATCCAGGCACGTTTATTTATGACTGTCAGAGTGCTTCTTGCATTAATTCTCGAAATATTTCAAATATTCTTGTGTTTTCTTGCAAGTCAACTTGAAGGTACTTCAGTATATAAAGACCTTCAGCCGACTGAGACTGAGACTGAGACTTCATATCCAGTTACCACGTTAACACCTGATTGTCAGGGTGTATCATGCATTAAATCTCCAGCTATTACAAATATTCGGGTGTTTTCTTGCCAGTGAACTAGCAATAACTTCTGCATATAAAGGCCTTCAACAGACTAAAAATACAGTTAGTATTTAGCCTCGTGAACACTTGTCATATAGTTTCTTAAAGTAATTCATAAACTATTACAAATCTCCTTCTGTTTTCTGGCAAGTCCTACGAAGAAGAAAATTTCCACTGTGTATATGAAAGGTTTCTAAATTGAGAAGCGTGGACTAGTCTAAGGGAGAGCCACTTTATAAATAGTTGTTCATACGAAAAATTATTTTATTTCATAGTATTATGCAACCACCATTTTGGAAATTCATATCAATATAGATTAATACATAAATCATCAAAATAAATCTCCTAAAAGTGTTGCAAAGTAACAAATGATCACGGAAACGATCATAACCTTATAACTCGCTGCAAAATTGATGTGATAACCTCCATAGTAGCGGCGGCATATCTAGGGATATTTTAATATTCCAAACATGTTGGCAACACGCGCAGACAGACAGAGTTGTCGGCGACCGGAGGTAATATTTAAGAAAAATTGCCGTTACATTACAAGATTTTATGGCTCAGACGACGCTGGGTGTATGCGGTGCGTGGCGGTGGTACCACCAGCCACTGAAATGATATATCGAAGATGCCAAAGTGATTATGTAGCTTTCTTTTGTATCATGAATCAGGGGTTTCCTTGAAATTACTAGCATAAATTTTCCACTGCGTTGCTTCAAATGTGTGCCGAAATAGTGTATTATGATGCATTGAATTAATGCACGGAAATGTTCTGCGTAACAACGGGATTATTATGATAGATTGAATATCAAACTGATGCACAAAAGCTATATTTGAAGTGTGTTTATCCTTTCATCTTGATAGAACAGATATGCGCATCACGTACTATAGTAGAGCTGCTTTATGATAGGAAACTCATCAATTTGATGGATCATTAATTAGTTTCTTTTACTACGTCAATAAGAATTATTATGGATTATTAGATAGGGTTTTATGAAGGATTTTTATTAATATTTTTTTAGAAATTATAGTTTCGATAAAAAAATAATTCAATTATGTTTCAATATAATTTAGAAGTAGCAAATAATGGAAGAATGGTAAACAATAATGATAATTACAAATTTTCCACACCTTGAGTAAACCTCTCCGCGCGTTTTAGCCTCTATATGTATGGCGCCATACTTAAACACACAGCGCTTGTATATTTCTCGTAAATAAGCACAGAAGAATAGTGTAACTGATACATCACAAATTTTAAATTTGTCCATGTTGACTGAACAAAATCATGGCGCCGTGTGGCAGGCAGGTTGATGTGAGCCTCGCTGGTGACGACGGCCGGTAGCGGACTTGGTGGCGGCTGCTGGTGCCGGTGTAGTCGCGGCCAGTGAGGGACTCGCGATCACGCTGCGCCGTATCGATTTTGAGATGTTAGCATTTTCGATGTTTAGTCTCGGCGGATGTTGATTACGTGCAGATTATGGTTTATTGATGTTGATTGTGATTGTGGTTTGTTGATCCTAATATTGTTTGTGCGACAATGGATTGCCGCCAAAAGATCATTCGGCTTTTGCCAAAGCACGTCTGTACTCCTCTATACTCTGCATATTCTTATGAGCGGCATAGATTATTCGTAAAATACACTATTGCATGATAGACTTATTGAACAAGTGTTGATAACTACGTAAAATAACACATTTCCTTTATATTCTAATCTTGTTCGCAAGTATGAATTAGATTATTTGAAAGTTTTAAACTCTCGCATATATTCCAATTTATAATAATGATTATTAAAAACTTCCAATTTTCCAGACAGTACACTAAACTTATTTATATTGCAATTACAGAAATGAGATCGTTGTTATAATAATATTACTGTCGCGAACCAACATCGGCGGCCCTGGTTGATGGCGCGGTGAACGCGCCGGGTCCAATCGTCGGTATTAACCACGACTGAATTAAAAGGGAATGTTTCTGAGTGGCAGCCCTTTTTCGTAGCGCGGTGAACGCGCTGGATCCACATACAGAGAACGTCCTGAAGACTACAGGCTGACAAACTACCCGCTGTCTGTGTTGCGCGTTTGGGAAAATTAAAATGAGATGAGGCTCAATCGGCGTTCGGATAACAACTGATTTTATTATGTAAAAATCTAAACCTTGAAGCTCACTCTTGTGTTTATCGTATCCTATTCGTATATTTCATTCTTAATGGCACAGAGATTATTGAAGTGTGACGAATACCTCCACTTTACCGAAATAATATATAAACTTAGGAATAGACTAAACAACTTGGCGTCATACATAAATAAAAGCTCAAAATTGCCATGCCGTTCGCAACAATTACGATTATGTTGATAACAACTCAATTAAAACATACAGACACCTTTTTCAACAAATAAAATTAAGTTTTGTTATTTAGTTTAATCCTCAAATATTTCCTCAGAAGTTAACTTCTGAAAGTGCGCTATATCCCATCCACATCATCGAAGTTCAGTGAATTCTGGAAAACCACTTGAACGTAAATACGAAATAAAAACCGATACAAACAGGACACACGGCCTAAGTTATATTGCGCTTTTATTTGTAGGTCGCACGATGGCGTCATCAAAACGTTCTTTTGAATGAAGTTTCGCTTTTTAAAATTTATAAAATTGTATATGAACTCTGTATACTGCTATACAATATTTTAATCGTAGAAATATTAATGATGTTTGTACGAATATAAAATATTGTTCATTTCAATTTATTTTCACTCCACCGGAGGCATTCTTTATGCCTCCATATTTCTCCCTTTCATTGCATCGCACTGTGTGTTTGTTTCTTTTATGCCGCTCATAATTTCGCCCCGCTTCATGCGCGGCGAGACTTTTATTCTCCACTATTCACCACACACGCCTGCGATTTGAAATTTCAGCCTCGAACTGACCTATTGTACCCCTACCTGCCCGACTGTAACTATAAAGTATTGTTTTAAATGGCGACATCCTAGGAAGATACAAATAAATCGACAAGAATTTGCCCTCACATGTTTGAAAGAATGTTTCAGTTTCAGACAAATATTTTGTTAAAATTATATTGGATAACTAAACTTATTTATTCAATTGACACACATTGATTATTGCAATTTTTTAGAATTGTCAATTCATTTTTAATTTTATCATATTATTTGAAATCATTAGAATCA
>WSZQ02102876.1:0-10417 GCA_019419845.2 Weissflogia rhopalogaster
TTATTTTATGAAGTCTATTGGCAGCAAAATGTAAAATGGTGTAAAGGATGAATGCCAATGAAGGTCATACTACTATTATTATTTATCCGTGTACCAATATATTTATATATTTTTTTAAAGCGGTTTATTGCAAAATAATCATTGTCACCTTAATATTGAAGATATAACTGTTGCCGTGTTTTCCCTTTAATGATTAAATTAAATTAACAATAACAAATCTCTAGAAAAATAACTATTCCAATAAAATTTAAGATAATGTATATTAAGCGTATTCACCTATATATACGTCAAGAAATTGTAAGACATAACTTGTGCTAATGCATACAAACGTTTTAAACATGTTTTATTGTACGAGAGTAATTTTCGCCAGAATGCGTGTAAGAGGAAAATAAGGAATAATTAATAAAAGCATGCCTAGCAACGTGAAGCAAGTCTTTTCCTTCCTTCATTAGGCAAAACTGGGTGCGTTGTAAATATCACGGCTCATTATTTCCATGCAAGTCTTGTGCAAATTACGCTTAATATGTTCTCAAGTGGTGAATGTTTTATTCTTTGATTTCAAGTCGTTTGCCATGGCAAAAATTCGTTACAAAGTTGTTCGATTTGGTTCAGGTCTATTCAGTTCTAGCTTTTACTGGGCACATTTAATCCTAAAATATTTACCATACACTTTCGAAATTGATAACTAACACTCATTAAGTTACACCCTTCTATCTAACGGGTCTCGGCATGAGGTAATCTTAAGCCGAAGAAAAGGAGAACTGAAGAAAATCAGGTAATCATGAAATGCATGAAATAACAGATTAGCGAGCATTAATAAGCGAGCCGCAAACAAATTTTGCAAACGCATATTATTTTTATACAGATTTACGACCAGTAATGGGCATAGATTAATTTTAAATGAAATGCAAGCATCGTAAATGAAATTCATAGCTTAATGCAAACACTTAAATACAGTTACGTCTAAATGAATTGAACTTTAAAATTTCTTTTATCTTTTCAAATGATTATGCACCCATTGAAAATATTCATGGAAATGGTATTTAAAGTTGGAACGTTTATTTTGTAGGAAAGTCTAACAAATAAGACTTCTGTAAATACAATTTGGTCCAAAATCAGCATCAGAATTAATGAAATGGTTTTACATATAAATCCATACATGCACAGACATCCAACATCCTTTATCAATTCGTCTCGGTACTTCGGCTCTTAATTAACCTCGATACCAACTATCGCGTTCAAGTAATAATAAATAAACCTGATTAAAACCTAAATAGTAATATGACATTCAGCCTGTTAATCCACTTTGTTTACTCAGCGGAGGAATGCTTACATCGGGCTTGTATATTTATATATACAGAAATATTTACGAAAATGCTCATTAAATCGAATCTATAGCTATCTGCGCCTTAACAATGTTTACGAGAAATAAAACAAAATATTGGGAAACACTCTCGGGCGTGTTTGCGAGGCGTTGCAATTTTCAGCAGGCGTGATTGGTGCACACAGCACCACAATCCTTGCCTGGACGGATACGACATAATTAATTGTCGAAATCAATTGATTTCTGATTGCACGTCGCCTAACACGCCAATGGCACATGATCTCGTTTTGCTCTCTCTGTGTATTTCTTGCAAATAACGGTATATAACTGCATATTACTAAACGATTCCGTGACGTATCGTAATTATTTATATTTATTACGTCCAAAATGCACTCAATCCTAGATAATTCAATTTAATTACATCAATATTTGGCGAATTGGGCAAATTTATTTTCAATTATCAAAATTCCAATATGTTCAATTAATTTAATGAATAATTATTGGATTGGTTGACTTTGTTTGGCGTCATGCAACATTCGTTTTTTACGATATAATTTCGATTTGTTTACCATTGTCCTGATAGTAGTTTTGCAAATGTGAGAGTGTTAAGTGCATATTGAAGTATAGGTGTTTATTCCGCGACCAGACACAATATATTTGACAAAATAGACGTGCATTAATGTTACTGATTATGTGCCAGTTTGCTAAGGTGTACGGTGCGAAATTTTTACATTTTCAAGATGATTGTGTCAATGTATTTTATTTGCGAACACGGTCACAGAAGTTAAATGCAAACAACTATATTATCTCTTTGTTTATATTCGTATGTCTAGATAATTTTCACGTTATTTTTGCATGATTTTTATATTTAATTATTGGATTATGTCAATAAATATTTCCCAATAGTCGAGAAGTACTCACGATATTTTTGTCGTAATAAAAATTATAACCTATATTAGTAACATCAAAATAATTAGAAATTGTAAAATTACTTTTATTGAAAAATTAAGATTGTAAAAATAGAAACCGTAGATTTATTTATGCATAAAATTTGCAAAATCAGAATATTTCGATAAACTTTTCGATTAAAATCTTGCCCAACAAGTATTCAGTATACTATAAATTATTAAAACGTAAAACTCTTAAACCTGTCTACTATTAATTGCCTTTTCAGAGTGTACATGCGACCACCACGGGATCAACATCTTCAGACCGCCTCCATTTCATCCAATAGCAAAGTACCACACTGTAGTTTTTGCGGTCACCTCTATATCTTTCTTTTTACTATCATTTTTTTTAAACGTTTAATTGCTTTTGCTTCAACATGAATGTTTGTTGAGCGTACCATAAGAGAGAAACTCATCGGCTCTAAATGCTGACGTTTAACCAAGTCATTATGCAAATCTAATTATGTATGCATGAAAAGTTATAACAAATCGAATTTGTGTCAAATTCGTGTATCAAACGGCGCCAAGTATTAGTATTCCGACGTGTATAATTTCTCTCAATGTTCGATTGGGAGTTTTGGCTTATGATTAAGTGACGATACGCGTCATATTCGATAATTTGTGATTCAGAGAAAGGTGTGAAACGTGATTAAACGTACGTAAGTACGTGATATGAGAACAATGCACATTTTTTGAATTTTTGTTACGTTGTAACTTGATTAATTTAGTATAGACAAGTATATTTAATTTAGTAAAATTAGTTTACGAGGTTATAGACACATCTAAATATTTATATCTCCAAATTTTGATGGTCCAGTAAAACATTGATCATATTTTTGGCATCTTGACATTACTAGTATACTCGTACAACAATTGTAAACACTTATCGATAGTTTGTTATGTTATACCGCGTGTTATTTGTCGCTAGCCAGATTTATATTTAGAATAGACTGATATGCTATTTATTTGTGAGAGTTGTTATGCAATTGCTTATTCAGATACTTGTACAATAAAACAAATTATCAGAATTTATACGAATGAAAATGAAATAAATTGAAATAACACATTTATAGGGAATGAAATCTGGTATTGCACAACTAGTATACGAGAAATTGGAGGGTTATGAGTAATTTGCTGGCGATTATCTTGAAAGAAGAAACCTGGACCTGGTGTAAATTCTCCGATTTGAAAAATCATCCTTTTAGTAATTTAAAGCCAATTCACACATTAAATACCAATTATAAAAGCAAATAAAATAATTTTAATGAAGGAAATATAATTATACAAATTTGCAGTGTCTTAAGACATGACTTAGTAACACTAACCGTGATATGCACTGATAAAACCTATCAAGCTGATGATGAGATGCATACAATACATCTATAGAAGCGTTCAATGACCAGAGCCTCAGACAACTTTTTATATCCATTCATAGAATGACATACACGCGTCGCATTGTTAACCCGCCATTACTAAAACCGCTAACCAATCTTAAGGTCGATTTATTCTACACGTACATCTTTACGTTATCCTCTGAGCCTTTTTAGCCCGTTATCAGCGCGATAACACATTATATACGGCCCCCGCAGTCTGTAATATTCCACTCTCGCAAATGTGTATATAAACGGCAGTGAACCATTTAAAAAGAGCGTTAATTGGTCACATCAAAGCAGAGCATATTATATGTTAATGACGACATAGTAGATGAACATTGGATTTCGCGTGATGCCTGCGTGATATAATTATATTTAAATCTTTAATTAACAAACATTAAAAATGTAAATAAACAACAATAAATATAGAATATGTAGATATTATTCGTAGTATGGAATAAAATAAAATATATAACTACAAGCGTTAGTTATATCAACTGCTAATCAATGAAAAGATGAAAATTTTTCTAAACTTTTTAAATGTAGAATTTTCAGACAACCACACATGCAAATAAGAATAAAACTAATATGTGAAATTCAAACTTTGATCTAAATTATTTCCTAATCTACAAATCATAAAATGTTATACTTGTACTCACTGATTCTATATTAAATGTAGTTTTTAGTATACCCATTTACTTCGGAATATTGTGTAGTTATGGAGAAATTCAACGTGGGAAATTTTCAGTTTATCATATTTCTCCTAATTCAGAGTGAAATTTGCTACCAACATTATTTCGCTTAATTTCTTATAATTAGCAGCGATATTATAACTGATGAAAGTTGAATCAAATAACGGCGACATTTTCGCAGTCTGAAAAATAATTTGAAATGGCTTCTCTTAAAGATTTCACTTTTATTAATATTAACTTTTTTGCTGTGCACATTAATCATAAAATAAGCGATGTAGAATGAAATGTACTATTAATCCTTGTAGTTGTTACGATTAATTGTTCAGAAAAAATGCAACATATCTTTGAAGTTGGGTTTAATAACGTCAACATCATCGAAGAAATTTAACTTCCTCGGATTCCTAACAGCACAAATCATACATTTCTAGATTCAGATTTAAATTTTCCATAATCTGCAGGAACCGAATTTCGATTAATTACATTGAACCGATATCACAAGTCATGTGGTTTAAATATAATTTTGTGAAACAACTTCTCGAACGACTTCTCCTAAAGATAGCACCTTTATTTTTGCCATCTTTCTATGATTACATATCATATATTAAAAGTATAAATTTGCCACAATCTCATGTAATTGTTTTTCGAAAAATTGGCTAGAACGCATTATGTAATTGAAAATCCCAAATCCCAAATTCTAAATCCGAAATCGCAAATCCCAAATCCCAAATCCCAAATCCTAAATCCCAAATCCCAAATCCCAAATCCCAAATCCCAAATCCCAAAACCCAAATCCCAAATGTAATGAATACATGTAATTGAATACATAGTAATCCTGGCAATACGAGAAATTTGAAATATAATGAAAAACCTAAAATTCGACATTTTTTGGAAGACATTTATTTACACGATATATCTCTCAATAATTACCCAACATTTAGACGCATATCAAAACAAACCATATTTAATAAAGAATCGATCCGCACAAAATGGGCATTCTATAACATATAGATTAGAAAATATTTTAGAACAAAATTTGAATTTCACGTTTTAATTCGGCACCACGTATTACAATCCTCTTATGGTCCTCTTAATGAATAAATAATTGATATATTATATTAGAAATTAAATTATACCCTTTAAAATATTAGAAACACCTGTAAAATGTAAAAAAAGTTTCTAAAAAATAAAATTTAAAATTGATATTATGTCGTTAACTATAGGCAACCAGTTATACTTTAAATATGATTTATTTTTTATTGTTATTTTGATATTTTCTGATGTAAATATTACAAATGACAATTTAAATTATTTTTATATGAAATTAAATGATTTAAAATATCAAGATATCAATGTTTGCAAAAGTAAAGTTGAAAAAATAAAAGTTGCTTAAGTTTTGCGTACTTGATATTATGGTGTTTTACTTTATGTTGCCGCCAACTGTACATGAAAATATGTTTAAAAATAATGGTAATTGGTTATAAATTAATTTATGACATTTCATGATATAATTGGTAAGAAATGGCAATTTAAATAAAATTAGTGTACTTCATACACTAAATAAAATTTAAAAATTTCAATGTTTGCAAAATTAAAATGGTTTCTAAATCTTTATTCATCTATTCTCCGCACTTGTAATAATTACTTATTTGGGCTAAATTGCTATCTTTTAACAATTCTATTTGACCTTTTTGACCTACATAACCTTTACATGTCCGACGTGTATACAGCAACTTTTCAAAAACAGCTTTCCCTATTGTACACCGTGCAGCTGGAGTCGTGAATATCCATGTCTACTTTCTGCAAACTTAATTAATTACAGAAGAAGAAAATGGAGTTACGCGTAGGTGTCATGAACTACGAATGGGGAAAATTCGGATCGAATAGTGAAGTTGCTAGACTGCATCAAGGTGGTGACGATGAAGTAACCATCGACGAACAGATTCCATACGCCGAATTATGGATGGGAACACATGTAAATTGCCCGTCTTATATCAAATCAACTGGTATGCTCCTGAGCTGCGTCCTGCAGAATAACCCAGGATATTTGGGTGATCTTAGTGTGAAAGAATTTGGACCAGATTTGCCTTTTTTGTTCAAAGTGCTCAGCGTTAAAAAGGCGCTAAGTATTCAGGTGCATCCTAACAGGGAACATGCGAAGATGTTGAATAAAGACCGCCCAGATATTTATAAAGATGCCAATCACAAACCCGAGCTTGCAATTGCACTCACTGATTTCACTGCTTTGTGTGGTTTCAGACCATTTGGAGAAATTCAAAATAATTTAATAGGTAGTATTTTAGTCCCTTGTTTTTCTACATTTTTTATTTAACTTTGAATGTTTTAGCTATGTGTGAAGTTCAAGATATCATTGGGGATGATGCGTATAATGCTTTTTTGGAGGTTAAAGATCAGGAAGCTGCAGACACTCAACTTGAAGAATGTTTCAAAAATCTGATGGCAAGTTCGGAAGATGTCATCAAAGATGCCTTGGAGAGTTTATTGGAACGTTTCCCGCGTGAGGCGAATGCCAGCCATGAACAAATGGATATTTTCAATTGGATTTACAAGTTAAATCAACAGTTTCCCAATGATGTTGGGTGTTTCGGGCCAATTTTTATGAATATACTGAAAATGTGCCCAGGAGAGGCTGTTTTTCTAGGTGCAAATGAAATTCATGCTTATTTGGAAGGAGGTAAGTCCTGGCAGAAATTTTAGGTTATCTTGAAAACATAGCTTATGTTTCTTTAAATACTGTAGGTTATGTTTCTTTAAAATACGTAGGTTATGTAATGATATTGATAATTCATGTATATTCTTTCAGATTGTATTGAATGTATGGCAGCATCAGATAATGTCATAAGGGCTGGACTTACACCGAAATTCAAGGACGTTGAAACACTTTGTAACATGTTAAATTATCATGGAGCACCTACGACTTCAAAATTATTTGAGCCATCTAATGAAAATGTTCATACACAGATTTTTCGACCACCTGTTCCTGATTTTGCAGTGTCTGTAACTAGTGTTAGTACTTTAAGTCCTTAAGTTCCTATCTAAATATGAATAATTAAATCTGTATTGATATTTGTAGGTTTCCGCAGGGGACACTGCAATGCTAGTGAGGCGAAAAGTCGCAAGCATTGCTATATTCACGAAAGGTTATGCGTACACTCATGATGATATGGTATGTACTGCTGGTACTATTTTATTCATTCCAGCCAATGCTGAGGTGTTTATTCTTGATGTGAAAGAAGATATTACTTGTTATATCGGCATGGCTAATGTTTAATTCCTTGTTGCATATTTCTCTTATACGTTTTATAATAAAAATATTTTATGTGGGTTTTTGTAGGAAATTAAATGTATTTTTGTTAATATTTTAATTTTATTTATGATCCATGTTTTCCAATCTTTTGGGGTAATAATTGAATTTTTTTTCTTGGAAATATGAACGTCAGGATCGTTATTTAATTTTTTTTAAATTAGTTTTGTTTTTATGATTTTTTGTAAGTGTATAATACAAGTGCGATTACCACAACGATATGCAGATTTGCACGTAATTTTTCTTTCAAAGCTAATAATTTTATATTGATTATATTAATTTGCGTGTGGTATGTGTCAATTGTGCGATCACTTCGTTTGTCTCTCTGTACTTAGCAATTGTTCAGAGTCACAAAGATTTGACTACGTTACTTGTCCTTATTCGAAGAGTCGATATTTTTCTCAATTTATTCAATTTCGGCGCGTTAATTTTGCATAAACGTTCGATTTTCTTGAATAGAAATTTTGAACAACTGACGATCGATATAATGTATTTAACAACTAGCATGGAATGGTACTCTTTTCACATAAGTATGATAAATTGGTTCAAGGATAACTTTTTCCATGAGGTATCAAAAACTTTTAATAAGTTATTTTAATTTATTAAGCATTTTCATAGTTTTATAGAACTAGAACTTGATTTTGTATCTTTTTTACATGTTTCCACGATATATTCGGATTTATTTTTATATATTTGAATTCTTAACGGATTAATTTTAAATTTCGCCAAATTTTTGTATTATCTAGCAAGTATATTTTGAACATTTTGGGTCAGTAAAAGATATTTGTGTGCTTGTTCTCTTTATTATCTACTTCTACTACATTATAATAGTTTCCGGTGTCGGTTATATTGGTTTTATGTATTTATGGGTCATTTTCCGGGTTTTCAAAATTTATAGGTGTGAAGGTGTTTCACAGTTATCCTGCAGCGCGGGTGGTCGAAGCAACAGGAGGTCCAGGTGTTGTTGCTAAAATAATGACGATTTATTTAAACAAAACAAATATTCAACTTTCATAATAAATTATTTGTATCAACTAATAAAAAAGCGGACGAGGTTGGAGTGTTCGATCTGGGCATCTCCTTGTGTGAATCATTCACACACAAACTACATTGATTTCCGCAATGATTTCATTAACTACACACATATATACTACATACCACGTACTCAGAACATTTCATACTATCAGATAAAATCAATAACAAATAACAGTACAAAAATGTAGGAAATATTAATTGTTAATAATACATTAAAGTAAATATACATGGAACATGTCGGAAAGACCTTAAAATATCGAAAGACGGTAAAATATACGAAATTTATTTAATTCATACATTTAAATTTGGAGTATTACTTACATCCTCTGCAACCCCGACCATGATTATGACCAACGTCATGTCCAACATGATCCTCTGCTGGCATCGGTGCAGGAGAGGCAGACACCAATCCGAACTAAAATAATATTTAATATGCACATCATTCTTATATTACAAAGTCATATTTTAATTTATCGAAAACATACCAATGCAGAAACGACAACCACCAAGAAAGCCACGAAGAATGCTAATTTCATTTTGATTTTTCTCTGATTTTTCAATCAGACTGAATTTATTTAGTTCCACAATACGTATTTATAGTAGCACTTAACAATAGAGGATAACATTTGTCAAGTTCATCTTTTCACAAATAGAAACGTGTAATAATAATAATTACATCGTAATTTTATTTATATTGAAGGTAATATTGACTGCTCCCTTTTGTATGGTGTGACTTCCTGTTTTCACTTTATGAATGAGGTAGTTAATTTATCTCAGATTTTGAAATAACTATACCGGGACAATATATAATTCCTTACAAATGATTGTAATTTTATGTGGTAATCAAATTTGTTATTGACTTGTTGGTTATTCAATATTGTTATAAATAATCGTGGTGAAAGTTGGTGTGCAGCGCGGCTCAATGGTCTAGGGGTATGATTCTCGCTTTGGGTGCGAGAGGTCCCGGGTTCAAATCCCGGTTGAGCCCATGTTTTCCTCCTATTTTTCGTTATTGATGGCCAGAGTGTTTATATAAAGAGGCAAATTTGTTTTAATGCATGGAATTAACTAATTATATAGAGATTGTTATCTAATTATAAATCATAGTAAATATAATTATGTTATCTCTGCTTTTTTGTTCAATTACGTGCGTTTGTGGATCTGATATATAAATGGGGAGCAAGGTCTAATCAATTACGCATAGAGTAAAGTGAAATAATTAAGGGGACCAGGGACTAATTTGGATATTGTAGTGAGAATGTTGGATGCATATACGCCCACTTATTGGAAGTATGTAGAATCGACGAATTCAGAGTCGGATTAAAGTAAGGATACCGGACGTTCCGGGTCCCGGGTTTCGATAGGTCTAGATAGTCATTCTGCAGTATTTTGAATTTGTTGATGTCTTCATTCATGTGCGCAAAATAGTTGTTTGGTGATCAAATCGGGAAATCCTCCCAAAGCAAGATATTTTCCTTTATAAAAATCTTATCACCTGACATTAAGATCGTAGTGTGCCCAATTGATCCGTCATTGCATCTTTATTAACTAACTTATTGGGTTAGGAGCAGGCACTCCGAATTATGAGGATACAGGAATAATGATCTAAATCAAATTAAGAGGTAGGAAATCAAGTATAGAAGGTAGAAATTTTTTGATGAGTAAAAAACACTTTTTTTCACAGTTCTACAAATATTATTTATTATTGTACAATGTACATTTCG
>WSZQ02102909.1:0-10407 GCA_019419845.2 Weissflogia rhopalogaster
CTTTTGGCTCGCTAGTACCCGACGATGCCTAACGGCGAAATGTACATCGTACGACTTATCAATTAAACTTGTAAAACCGTGACAAAAATCGTGTTTTCACATCAAAATATCAACATGTTTTACCAACAACCTACAGTCCTCTCCATTAATTAAATATAAAATTTTCATATTAAAAAAAGTTCGCCGCAAGCAAATCCAGAACCCGCGACCGACAACCCAGCAGGCAAACACGCTAACCACTGCACAATTATACCCATATCTCAAAGCTTGCTGTTAAAGCAATCTGTAGCATGCCTTAATTGTGACGAAACTGACTTTTTTGGTAAAAAGCCCAAAACGGCATAAAATCCCGTTAACACAATTTATTTCTATATATGTACTACACCTACAAAATATTTCATTCAAATCCGTGTTGGACAATTTACACACTCTCATTATCAGTATAAATGCGTTTATTTGACCGACGTCTCAAAATCTTGAAAAGTACGGCGGCCCTAAGGTTAGTCAGCCCTCTTCTATATTCTTTAAGTGCTTCAGAGCTTCATAAGTGAGCAACGTATTTAAAAATTGTAATATTAACATGAATTTCATTGAAAATTATGAATATATGTAGGCGGGGTCTCGAAGGATTCTCTTTGTCTTGACGAAATGCATTGATTATCGAAAGGAAGCCAGCATTACTTTGATAACGGACTTGCCTTCTGATAGCTTATTCCGATAAGAAGTTGAGTGTTATTTTTTGCTCAATTCTTGTTTTGTCAATACCGCTGTGCATTGAATATATTTCACATTTTCATTTCAAATTAATCGTGCTGATAAATAATTTTTCTATTGAACCACGGGAGATATAAATTGTATAAATCCTTTAAATACATTTGTATATTCAAATATTACAAAATATTGTGAAAGTTGCCCACTAATAAAGCCCTATCTAACAATAACTTACCATTAGCATTGACAAATGATGATGTCTAGGAATACTAAGTATAACCAAAGGATACATTAGTAAAGCCCCAAAGAAGCTACAAATTATCATATCCACATTCACACAGGAACTGATAGATTTTTCATAGATGAAGAGAATTATTATTATAATCGTTGAAATCTGAAAGGTGTACCCATAGAAATATTCGATTTACTAGGCATACTACTGACTCACCAATTCGAAACATTTAATTCGTAGCATTCTTTGTTTGGTCAACAAACTATCATCCTTGAATTGTTGCTCATCAGGAGTTTCATAATTTTGCAATCTTCTGGTTTCAGCACGCTCCAAATCTTCATCAGTCACTTCACAGGGAATAGCTAATACACTACCAAGAGGCATTTTGAAATTTGCATTCGTAAACTGCACCACATCAACGAATTGAAACAGGGACTATGACATATACCGTTTGATGAAACTTTTATTGATTAGATAGCTTATTATTGATTAGATAGAGCTGCATATTGATAGAAATGCATTGTTGTTCATTGTTTTCTAGATTTATGATTATTTATTGTGTATGATACGTGAAGTTATTCATCTTTAATACATTTATAGTTAATCACGTATATATTATTCATACATTTATCTAATTTGTCTATGCATTTTATTTGTAAAGCTGTAATTAAAATAAAATAATTAATGAACTTGTTTGGGATCCAAAGGAACTTCTGTATATTTTTGTGGTTTTTCCTTTCCCCAGAAATCTTGATTTCGACCGAATTCAGAAGCATCTTCTAGTGTTTCAGGTAATTGATGTCCGAATGTTTCAGGAAGGAAGAGCATGCTTATCGCTGCTCCAATTGCACTGAATAAGTAGATAAGATATGGAAGTATAGCACTTACAGATACTCCCTGGAAATTGGAAGACATTAGAAATTGCTGCATTAATTTTTGTGAGTTTTTACCAAGGCAACAATGTAGGGTGCGAGGATGCCAAACAAATTGCCAAAGATAACCCCAGCTGATAAACCTGTCTGACGAATGCACGTGGGATAGATTTCCATGCATTGCAAGCTAACGCAGAAAAAGGCCAAGGAGATATTGAATTTGATAAAAATGCATAAACTGTTTATAAGCCATACGTAAGAAGAATCTGGAAAAGTATTAGAATCATGTGGCAAGTGTAATTCAGATTCCCGAAGAATTTTCAACTTCATCATCAAGATTTGCTCTTTTTAATCAACGGACTTTTGTATGCCGCGAAATTTTAGATATTTATTCCTGTGAAACATTTCAACATTTGTTTATGTTCTATTGTTAATTCGGCATCATCCTACACCATATGAGTAAGGTGAAAGTTTTCCCATAGGGATCCCCCCCTCCCTTCTACTTGTGCCCCGTTTGTTGAGATAAGTGCGATTTACAAATTTAAATTTACTTCTTTGTGTGGTCACAGTACGGTCACTGATCTTGATATTAATTTTACGTTTTTGTCATTTTGAATATAACACCTATTTCTCCATCCAAGAGGTGCAGTAGTATTGTGGATAATTGCAGACCTCAAGTTCCCGAGTTCGATTCAGGTTGCGGATGTATGCCTAATTGAAAGAGAATTGAATTGACTGTGGAGTTTTAAGTGCCGGTTGATGATGAGTGATTGAGAGATGTGTTGATTTAAGCACACAGTTTATTATCAGACACATACGACAGTTTACAAACACACAACAAAGAATACAGAACACAATCGCGAGGCAGCAGAAGAGATGTTGATGATGTGAAGGCAGAAGACTAAGTTTTCGATGATTGAAAAAGGAAATAGAGTGAAGCCTCGAGTCTAGAAATAGGGTTGGTCCAGGTAAATGAAATTGGGTAGTGAAAGTAGTACATGAAATGCTTAGTTTAGCTTGGGACAAAGAGAAAATCTACTTTCTCGTAGGGGTAAAAGTACATATGGTTAATGGGAATTTTGGAGAAACACATGTTGAAAGAGAGGTATAGAAAAGTAGTAGAAGAAACGGAAATGCTAAAAACCTATACCTTCTCTCTCTCCCTGTTTATCTCGGTTTTAAATCAAATTCGATTCAACATATCTTTCTCAGGGTTACACACGTTATTCTGCTAATTAAGCTAAATTATTAAAATTTAAATACCTACCATAAATGAAAAATAAAATAGGAATACATCCAATAGCAGTGAAAACAAAACTAGCAAAGCCAGTCCATCGTCGCCCGTATCGATCAGAAACAAGTTTTCCAATAGCATAAGCTGGAATTTCAGCCAATCCTTGCAGAAGGTAATTCAAGAAGGGATTACCTTCCATATTATTAACATTAATCGACAAACACATATAGATCAGAATCATAGTGGTCCATGAATAGATCAATAAGATTGTGTTTTTCGCCAAACGTGCACTTGAAAAAAGTGCCATAATTGTATAAACCTTAACTTCTCCTTCCGTGTCCAATGTCTTTCTAAGTTGACTTTCCACATGACTCGGCACTTGCTTTTTATTTGTTCTGGCTAGCTTGTTAAGCTCCTGCATACAGCGATTAATTTTTCCACGTGAAGCCAACCAACGCGGGGATTCGATAATCCATCTGCAAACGCAAGTACAATCTAGTTAGTCAAATACGTGCTCATTGTCAGTTAATCCGAGGGGACTTACGGTCTAGAAAATAGGAAAATTGCGCAGGGCAATGTTGTCACCAGTGTAAAAGGCACCCAATCGCGCAACCACCACATTACCAATGGAACGATGAGAATACCCACGTTCCAGCCGTAGTTTTGCATCATACTAATTAAAGCACGGTCTTCAGCTCGGGAAATCTCCATGGCTATAATCAACGGACCTTGGAACACTGACGTACTGGGAAAGGATCCAATGAAATTGAATAGAAGGAAAAGGTACCAGTAGGTTGAGGTCAGAACGGACATGACTCTACCAAAGACGACTGTGAAGACTGCTGCGAAAAATACGGGCATTCTTCCGTAATTGTCTGCCAATTGACCAAAAATTAAGGTTCCGATGACCTCGCCTGCACGACCCAGGGCAAGGGTGTTTGTTGCAACCATTTCATCATCACAGACCCAATCATTCTGCATTGTCGCAGTTAAATCATACCATGTGTGGTCATAATCCCATCCTAGGTCACATTTAATGATTGTATCGTTCTGTAGTTCAGATTTGGTATAGTCTAGGGAAATATTGGCAAAGCGATTGCATTTTGAATATTCCAATAGGCCTTTATTATTTAGTTCCCTGAAAAGTTATTCTTAAAAAAAGTTTTAAAATGTGGCTCCGGTTTTACCATGGTATAGTCAAATTCTTCCATTCTTCAAGACTATAATTCGTATTTTCCCTTCCAGGAACATGACACCAGTGATCAGGAGTATTCAAACTTATAAGTAAATTCATATATGGCATGGAAGCCACTATAACCAGTACGAAATTAAAAGCCCAGTTGAATCTGTTTTGGAAATATCCTGCATTTCCGATACTTTCAATAATCCGGTCAAATTCTGATACTTCTTCTTCTTTCGTCATTTTAAATAATTAGAAGTCTTCTAGGTTACTTTGTAAGTTAATACAAGTACTAACTACAACTTAATATGAAATGATATCGTGGGTGAATGTGGTATATTAAGTTAACTTACAGTTATCTATAAAAATAAGATAATCTCACTTAATTACTATTTGGTTGGCATATACTTCGTCGACAAATAGCTTAGGAAATTTTTTAAATATATTTTATCGTTTGCCTTCACATTGAAAATTTCTTTAATATCAATAATCTTTGTTAGTGGTTATTTTTAAAATTAATTTAATTCTTAATTTTACTTGAATAATGTACTAAGTATTTTTGGTACCAGTATAATTATACATATATAAAACAAATAGTGTCTTATCATAATCTTCACTAATTTGTTTGCATAACATTACAAAATCCATCTATGATGTAATATTAGAAAACATGTTTTGTATTAGATTTATAAAATTCTTATTATTTTCCAAAAAAATAACAGTTATTCCTTGCTTATATGAATTCCATTCTTCTTCTTGAAGGTTTCGCCCATCCCCAAAGATTCTGATCCGCTCCAAAGATTGAAGCATCCTTGAGTGTTTCGGGTAATTGGTGATTAAGTGTCTCAGGTAAGAAAACACAACTTATTGCAGATATCAATGATAGAGATGCATATATAATATATGGTATCATTGGATTAATAGAGTGTGTATCTATTAATTAAGAAGCATCGCAAAATCGTATATAAAAATATATAAAATGTTGATGTGAATATAATTAACAATTACCATGCTATAATATACGGCGAAAGAATACTAAAAGTTACCAAGTACACATCTTACAGATATTCTGTCTTATACAAGTTGGATACATTTCCATGATTTACACACTTAATGAAAAATATACCACAGATACATAGAATTTTAAGCAAATACTTATTATGCTTACAATATTACAGTAAAAAGCTGTAGCAATTGGAAGGGTACCGATGAAACTAGCGAGAAAAAAGAGATATACCCAAGAAGATGTAAGAATTGACATGATACGTCCAATAACGAGGGTTACAATAGTTGCAAAAATTACTGGAATTCTTCCAAATTTGTCTGCTAAGTGGGAGAATATTAATGATCCTAAAACTTCACCTAGTCGACTTATGGCGACTGAATTTGTGGGTATCATACTTTTATTACAAACCCACTCATTTTGTATGGATGCTGTGCGGCTGAACCATGTGTGGTCAAAATCCCAACCATGGTCACATTTTTTAGTACTTTCAGTTCTCATTGCAATGTCAGAGTACGAAATGTTTTTAAATTTTCTACACTTGGAGTAATCCAGAATACCATTTGTTTTGACTTCCCTAAAAGAAGATATATTAGTATAAGGTTGTTCCTTGGAAGTTACAAAGGACGTATTAAGGAATTGTGAGGAACTTCCATTCTCCTATGGTATAGTTGGTATATTCTCGCCCTGGAACATGACACTAATGATCTGGCACTGCTAAGCTGATTATAATATTCAAGTGGGACATGGCCAGAGTGGAGGCAAATAGGAAAATGTAGAGAATATTGTGTCTCCTTTGAAAGGACCCTTTATTTCCAACTTTTTTTATAATTTCGTGGAAGTCATGTTATTTGTCTGCTGAGCTAATGCGGTCCAGGTCAAGTGTTAAACGATTGCCTAAACTGAGTATTTTTTTTTAATCTGATAAAATTTGTATATTTATGCTATGAGTATTAGGAACATGGTGCCATTTTTTATGATTATTGTATGTAGTTTACAACTTCTAATCACACAAGTAAATGTAGATGCTGTAGAGTTGTATTTTTGGGAACATTGCCTAATTAATAAAATAATAAACTTGCTTTAACGTTGTTATAATTAATTGCGCCATTGTATACTCAAATCATGGAGGGTCTTAACACAATTAGGACAGGAAGACACGTGTGCACTGTGCGGTGCCGTACAGTGGCCGGTCCGCAAGCGCTCTTTTCGCAATTTTCGAGGAGCTTTTTGCTCAAGATTTTTTCTACTAAATAAGAAAATAAGCGTCTACTTTTTCATGATATCAAACTTATTTCAATCCATTTACGATGAAATCCCTTTTAAAATTAGCTGTTTTATGAAAATTTGAATCTGAACTTCTTCTTCTTCTGCTTGCTGATTTATGGCTCTTGACAATAAGGCCCTCTGAACCAGAATTAACTCCACATTAAATAAGTAGGTTATGTATCAACTTAAACTGTTGACGTTACTGCCAACAGAACGGCAAAAGTATGAGTAAACATTCAAATAATAACCTGATATTAAATTTTAAAGGATGATATATTTGAAAATTCAAAGAGAAATTCAAAAATTAGAGGAGTAGCAGAAGCTAGCACAAAATTTAAATTTAATGGAGGAGAAAGTCCTTGATTCAATAAATTATTATACAAAACATTTTGATTAATTCTGTTAGTTACATCCAAAAAAATAATGATTTAAATTCCCAATTTCCCCACAGTTACACAAATTTGAATCCCGCCTGTCTATTCGAAATAAATAAAGTGGTGTAACTGAAAACCCTGACAAAAGACGGCACGTAAAAAAATAAAAGGCTCTACTTATGTCCTTAGCCATATTAAAATGGGAAGAGAAAGAAACTTTTTTGACTAAATCATACAACCATCGCCCTTATAACTCTATATTCCAGTAATTTTGCTAAGCAACGCGAATCGGCCATTTCATTTCCACGAATTTTCGAATGTCCCGGAATCCAAAATAATTTAACATGCTTCAAATCAAATAATGATTTTCTAATTCTTGAAATAACACCGGAAGATTTAAATGAAGGATTTACTGAATTTAGAGAGTCAAGAACAGATTTGGAATCCGTGAAAACTACTGAACTTCAATATGTCCGTCAACTCTCCGTCAACCGAAAAATATGCCACATATGTCAATGTATTCCCCATTTTTTATGTACGTTAATATGGTATTGATATTTTTCTATGTGCAGCTATTGATTATACTTTTTTATATCATATTTCATGCATTTATCAGTTGTTTTCATGCAATTCAGGCATACTCTTTGTCTTGCACCTATTACTTAAACATTACTTATTACTGTTAACACTTTACTATAATAATGAAATATTTATGAAACTCACCTCCGGATCCCTACAACAACATGACCCAAATCGCTACCAGTGCCTCTATCAAAATATTTGTTTTGGTGGATTAGAATGTTGTGGCCAAAAATGGCCGTTGACTCAAAATCTATCTGGATGGATAGGTGGCTGACGACTATCCGTCGTCTCACGTGAGGAATTCAGGCACAAAATATACCGAAACAAATTCACTCAATTTTCGAATTGAACTCTCTTTAGAAGGCGCAAGGACGGCGCTTTTATACCTGTGGGGCATACCCCTTGCCGCCCAACACGAAATTGATCTTTTGAAATATGTGGCTCACTGAACAGGAAGTGTTGATAACTCAAAAGGTGTTTTAGAACAAATGCTAGTCGATAGCAAACAATATAAGCCATTTAGTGTGCAATGTTAATGAATAACAATCGAAGCCGTTTTTGTAATGTCAAAGTGTAGTATAGTGTAGTGTAGTATTAGGAACATTTTTTTTAACGTTAACTCTATTCAATTCTTTCTAATGTAATTATTTATAGTAGGGGTTAATACTATTGATAAGAAGAAGAAGAATTCATTTTAATAAGCATTCCCACCTAGAATAGATCCATACGCACAGCAGTCATTGAACATAGGAACAATTATCATCGGGAAATATCCAAAATATACCATTCTTATAAACATGAATATGGTGCAAAACCTATAAAAATATATGATCAAGTATTGGTCCTCTCCCCCAAATCAAAAGTATTGAGTATGGTATCATTAGAAAGTGCAAGTTTCCAGTAGTATTTTGAAATTAGATTCAATGCCACTGATCGAAAATTAGCTATCCTTCAGATTATGTAAAATAAAAAACTAAAAATGAAAGAAACGGACATCTATGACCAACTCAAACATATTGCGATGAGGAACAAAAGATAGGGCATTTTTGGGAGAGCTAAGCAAAGCAAAAGCCATTTCAAAATGACCTAATTAACAACTCTTTTAGCCGAATGTTCAAAAATATTAATAAGGCAAAAGAATGTCAAATGATCTTGGGCGTATATAGAAACAAAAACCATAGCAATAATTGATAAAACTGCGTAAATTAAATAAGGTATAGTTGGGTCAATCTGAAAAATAAATCAAGTAAGTCAACAATTTCACAAGAATTTATAAAACGTTACCAGAGCGATGATATAGGGTGATAAAATACTAAACGCCGCACCTGCAATTAATCCCACAGGCATGCCTATTTGTCTTATACATGTTGGATACATTTCCATAATTTGTAAAGAGGTTGAAAATGATATTAAGGAAGCACAGATAAATTTACCAACTAGTAGAGCAGGTATAATTGCAGCCGCTTGCTAAAGATGTTTCAGAAATGGATTGGTGTTCATATAACTAACATTTATAGTAACTCCCACATAAACCACGTGCATGACAGCACCGCAATAAAGCAAAATGATAGTATTCTTAGCAAGACGAGGGCTAGAAAATATATCTAGCATTGTTTGCACGGAGAGGCTCTCCCTGTTCTTGGTATATATAGTGGTTAGCTCTTTCTCCAAGGCCTCAGGAACTTTTTATTTGCCTTCGCAATTTTTTATAATTGAGCCACACATCGCGATATCTTTCCCTTGGACACCAACCATCGTGGTGATTCTATAAACCACCTATGAAAAATGTAAATAAAATTCAATGTTAAAAGAGGCTAACTTACGGTTTGGATAAAATAAATAGTTCACATGGCAGTGTCGCTATCAGCATAAAATATGCCCAATTACTCAAAAATCACATAAAAAGCGATGCCGTCATCAATCCAGCTGTCCAGGAGAACTTGCTGAGCATCTGAATGTAAACTCAATCATCAGGTCGTGATATCTCAACAGCAATAAGAATGGGATAGAAAACCCCAGAGGCTATTGTCAGGGAATCTATAAACCCCAACATGAAGTACACTTCAATCCATGGTGATATCACCACGGAAAGGAGTCGTCCGATTAAAATTGTTATGATACTAGTAAAATGTACAGACATTCTTCCATAATTATCAGCAAGATGGGCAAATATTAAAGAGCCGATGACCTCTCTACATTTTACGGTTATATCTCTCCCAAAAATATCAGAAATGTGTTCAAGCCTCAAACACTTAGAATAATCAAGATTTCCATAGATATTTCGTTCCCTAAAAGCCATGTGATGAATTACTTACGAGTTACTATATATAGAATTCTAATGAATGTTAATGAGATTGAATGGTAAATGTATACTCATTTTGGAATAGTTCAAGTTTTCCATTCTTCTATGGTGTAATTTGTATTTTCACGACCAGGAACGTGGCACCAATGATTGGCTAAACAAAACAGCTAAACTGATGATCAAATTTAGGTGAGTCATTGACAATAAATGTAAGTATGTGGGATTTTATTACACCACAATATATGCAACAAAATATATAAAGAAGAAAGAAAATGATGGAGATCCAGTGAGGCAGCAGGCGGAGGTGAACGACTGGCGCTGGTCGTCGGGGCAGGTAGTGAAAATGTCGGAATCGCTGATGATGAAGGCCGGTGGCAAAGTCGATGGCGAAATCGCTGGTGTCGGCTGCTGGTGTCGGGTTCGCCGTCGGTGATGCTGATGACTGGGTGAAGAACTGAACTGAACTGCACTGTGGACCGAACTGTAGACTGAACTGGTTGATGGTGTCGATTTTTGGACTATTTATATCAGGTGGAAATGTTGATGCGATCATTTCTTGAATTCGTCGCATCGGAACACGAGGTCGCGATCTCGCTGCGCCGTGTCGGTGTTGAGGTGTCAGCATTTTCGATATTTAGTCTGGCGGAT
>WSZQ02102920.1:0-10404 GCA_019419845.2 Weissflogia rhopalogaster
AGTTCAAAAGTTCTTTCACGCCAGACTAAATATTGATAATTTGGCGACAAATATAAAAAGGGCTCAAACTTGCCTCGACGTTCTCAATACTCCCACCTAAGACACTAATTACTAACAGGAGTTAGTGTCTTGTAAAAATCAAGCATACAAATTGCGTTTGTCTTCCAAACTAAACAAATACAAAAGTCTAACTAGTTATGTACCGGACTGATCACTAAATTAAAACCGCATTGCAAATGAACTCATAAACATTGCGCAGGACCCAAGCGACAAATTCAAACAGATTGATAGGCAACGAAATCAAGCTCTTTCAGCTACAAAACCTCTCAAGCACAAAATTCAACATCGTACATCAAAGACATCCTGATAGATAAATCAGCTCGGTATCAGGTTCGTTATCACTTATTTCCTCGAACTTTCCCAATCATAAAATTACTGTACATAAGCGGTCATTTCAAACAGGTGAATACGGTACGCAACCAAGACAGTTTTCACTCATAAACTTCCAAAATCGCAAAATTTCAAATAACGCGCATGAAATTACAAAATCATACAAAAATTGCTTAGAATACAAAAGGTCACGACCAAATCTCATTTCTGTCGCAGTAACTGAACAACTCTAAAACGTTCACAAATCAGTACTCACCGCAAATTATCTTCTACCAATTCCAAAATCTTACAAATCATTGTGCAGCACGCATGCGAAAAATTAAAGCAGGTAAATTGAGTACGCAACCAAACTGTTTCCGCTTACAAAAGCTGATCAAAATATTGGTCACAAAAATCTAACTTGCAGAACATGACACAAGCGTCAAACATTTGGGCCCCTTGAACACATTAATCTTCAACAAATACTTAAGCCGTATGATACCTCAAAGTCTAAGCACACAAAAATCATTAAAATCAAACAAATACACCGTGCCCACAATTAAATATAAATCTGGTACATCTATACAAAAAGCTCGCCAATATCTTAACAATTAATCAAACGCCAAATTATCTAAATTTACACAAAAATGTTGCAACATTAATCCAATAACCTAATCATCACAAATCCGACCTAGACAAAAGCTCCCAAACTAAGAAGTGAAGATGAGTCTTAATATTAACAATGTAATGTAATACAACAACTAAAATCTCACAAATGATTGGAACTAAACACATAAACTGAACAAGTAGTGCACAAATACAATTAACAGCGCAATAAACAATTTAACTGATTTTTCAACTTTGAAACTAAAATTCTTGTTCGTCAAATATGCGATAAATACCTACGCAGGTACGAAGCCGATGCACAGCGCAAAAGTCGAAAACGTAAAACTGATAAACATTATAATAACTGAAAACGCGACTCACTGAAAAAAGTCCGAAACGCATTCCCGACAAATAAACTCATGACAAATTAAAACTCGCAAAATCAAAAGGAAAAATAATTAATACTGCCAATAAACTTACAGGCTTCCGCACCCTAGCATCTTATCATGAAAGACTATACATTGAAAATTCGGAACTACCGGTAGTCCACAATACTATAGGTGAAAACATTTCAAACAGAAAAAAATACAAATGTTCCGCCAGTGAACCGCACAGGTGAAAACATACACCGAAATAATATATGTTCCACAAATGACTCTACAGATGAATATATCTAAACGGAAATACGAAAATTAGCATCTCGCCGAAAATCCGAACGTAAACTTTATAAAACACGAAAACTACCAAATAGAAAAATCAGTGAATCAGAACAAAATTGACAAAATGTATCTCCACTGATATACTCCATCTATTCAACGCATGAATCAAAATCCAAATTACGAAGATAATCCGAAAACTAAATACGCCGACATTTCCATTACAAAGAAATAAATGAAACGTAAAAACAATCAAAATAAGACGGTACACATATTTCTTACAACTTAGATAACGCAAACATTTCTTCTGGAATACTATAGTCCGCGCACACATTCACTCGCGATCCTTGCCTTTCGGTCACAATACTTCCCTAATTACCGCTGCTGCTGACTCGTCGTAGATTGGGCACCACGACGCTTCTCGATGGACGACTTCTTCGCATCCTACCTTTACTGCAATTATTGTGCGATGTTGCCCTGGCAGGTCCAACGATGTACACCGCCAAGCACTGCTGATGTCGATTCCCTGCAGCGCTCCCACCGAATCCAACCGTCGCTTCCTGCCGGCCTTGTCAAGGAACACACGCCTTTTCTCGCATCTTCGATGCACTGTTGTGGTCCGGCTGTCGTCGCTGCTCCAGGAATTCCTCCTGATTCCTGTTTTCCGGCCCAAAACTCCTCGGCACCGAAACTTTGCCGCCGATGATCTCTTGATTAACCTCCTGGCTCCTCCAAACACCACCAGTTGCGATTGCTTCCTGCAACCGGAATGTACGGGAAAACTCCTAACATGGTGCACCGCTTTGTTGCTCACACGGTAATTTCTTCGAAGAACACACGACATCATAAATGCCACCCGGGGCCTCAAAAATGCAGAACACATTCCCTCTTTACGGCGCTCCCACCGTCGAGGATCGTCGCAGCCTTTGCCGACACTCGAGGGCTTGTTTCTGTGACTTGTCTTCACCGCTTACTTGCTCCTGATGTTTGTTCTATTGACTGCAATGGCACCTTGGCAGTCCTTTGTTGCACTGAACGTCTCTGATTCAGTTTGCCCGTTGCTGGCCGGGAAAATCTCATCAGTAATTACTAAATTACTGATTTCTACACTCTCGTGCACTTCTTCTGTTGACCCAACCTTTCCACTGCACTGACTATTTAGCACAGAGTTGAAGTCGCTGTTGTTGAGGTAGGAGGGGTATTCCGCCTGCACAATTTGCACCTTGCGGTACAATCAGCCGCCCGTCGTAACTCGTTGTACAATTCTTCTGATTCTTCCAAATAACTCGTTACTCTCATCATCAAACAGATGAGCTCGATCTATATCTTCTTCGAAGGTGTCGCCCTTATCAACTAATGCAACGATCGCGTCCTCGTTAATGTTCCCCAACTTCGCGAAATTTCTCTCAAGTATCTCGAACTTCAACTCGAGCTGTTCAATTACATGAAGAACATATTCCTCGTTCACTAATGTCACGATTTCTTAACAAATACGCGCACAACTGGTCCACTGTCCACATTGCTTCCTAAACAAGTAGCGGCTCATCTTGCTTCAATGCAAATGATTCGGCACAAATGGCGAAAAGCTCACCCCGAACACTCACATAGTTTCGCACGGAGTACACACTATCGAAACATGTATAAATAATTGCACTGTGTCCTGTCACGGTCGCCAAATGTTGCGAACAGCAACATCAACCCGCGTATTAACGCGAATCTTTTATTTTTAGAAGGATTCGTAGACTACTCGTCCGATGCAAATTGTTGTAGATGTTAAAGAGATAAGTATATGTTTCGGGAGTAAAAATGTGACTGACTTTATTTAACATAATTCTTAAAACGAGAGTTTATCTTGATCTCGCCTCCGCCTACGAATTTGAGCGGGAGAAGGCCGATAACACCCTCTTACAGCGGCATACCACGAGGCGCGCCCTGCCTGTCTCACTCTCTCCTACCCACAGGGTGCCTCTCTGATCGTAGCTATACAAATGCATCTGGGTACGCATGTGTCGTTACACTTGGCCGTGATAAGATGTTTTCCAGACGCTCAAGGCGCCAAACGCTTCATGCATTCACTTAAACCTACCCCAAGAGCGTCTAGTGCCTCTATGCTCTCTTTATTAACCACTTGACGACTCTGGGCTTACAAAAACGTGAAAAACATGTGGTGCAGACTAAATAGTTCAAAAGTTCTTTCACGCCAGACTAAATATTGATAATTTGGCGACAAATATAAAAAAGGGTTCAAACTTGCCTCGCCGTTCTCAACACCATCAGTACCGAGATCGGATCGGGCCGGGAGAAAGTTACTAATCCCTTACACCACTATGTGGTAGAAAAAGGTTGTTGATTAAATTATTAAAAAAATGAATAATCACGCACCCTACACGATCATTTGATGAGAGAATGTGAAGGAATGAACAGAGCTTTAAGGGTGGGAAGGAATAACTAGGAGTGGGGAGGGGGTTGTCTGACAATGAATCAGGAGAAATGATACACAGGACTGGATTCGATGGGCGAAAGGTGGGACGAAGAATGAAGCAAAAGAATGATGAAACGTAGTGACAAGGCAATTACATTTTAACGTTATTTTATTTCTAAATTTTTACCATATATTTAATATTTATACTTAACTGCATTTATATTCAAACTACATATTAGCATATAATTTACTATTTGCATGTTACATTTAATAACCACGAATACATAATCGTATCATAAATTATTTCTCAACTACGGAACATATAGATTATCACCATAAATGTTGGCAACTGAAACTTCCGCCATGTCAATATAGTTACCTATACGACGACATTCTAAACATATCGAACATAATCGATGCATGTAAAATAAACGGCAGTTGGGGTTAAGTTTGCACAACATATGCTGAGGCCATGTACGCATCGTATGCATGCTTGCAAATATTGACAACACTCGCGTGCATTGCAGCGCAAACTTTCGAGACACGAGCGATGAACAACGGGCACATCAACATTGCAAACTTGCACTCGCCACATCGCCGATGGCAATTCCATTTTCGGTGGCGGTGCACGCGTGCAATGACGTGCAAAGTTTCAGTTTTCAATTACGATTTGCACTTCGCACGAGGCGTTTACGTCATTGCACTTCACCTGTTTCGGGCGCTAGGAGTGCACTCAACACGTATGTATAATATTGTGCTTGTTCAAACTTGGTATTTACGTATTTATCGCGTTTTGTTATTGCTCTCGCTTCCTGTTCGCTGAAATGGCGCAATGTCATTGAATTGATTTCCTCTTGTCTCTTGGAATATTTATTTAGATAAATATACTCACGCTATTTTAAAGTATAGTAGTGGATATTGAACAACCTGGTTGTATCCAAAGCAGTAAATGGGTTTTCTGGGGGTGTCGCGTGAACGGAGACGCAATGAGGCAAGCTGAATTATTTTTGTATTGCGGCGAAATCATTTTATGTGTATGTGCGCGCCTGGCCCGTGATGAGAACAATAAAGTGCTTGTTAGAGAATTATGCGTCACGGGCAGGATGTTTAAGTTAAGATTAAGTGAGGCGGTTGGAATTTTCTTGTCGCAACATCTCATCCGCTAGGGGCTGATGTCGTGTGCAACATGGTCACGCGTCAGGTGGTATGGTGATATGTTTCCTAAAATTGATATACATTTTCCTATTTACTATCTACGTTACATTAAACATTCTGTTCATCAGTATCCTGTTGGGTGATCCTGAACATGTTCAAAATCTAACTACATGTGATCGTCCAACATGATGATATTTACTGTCTTGCAGCGGTTTCTACACTTGTAAAGTATTTACCATGCTTTTTCCCTATCATGTTACCAGTCTCTAACATTTCCCTCTCTCAGAAGGTATGTAGGACGACCTCATTGTTTGCTTTCTATACTGGGTATTGCAAACACACTTTTATTTTAACAAGACCTGTACTATTCGTTCGTAAGCAGTGACGAAGTTTAAAGTGTGACAAACTTTATGTACAATATTTTTCAAATTCATCGACTGAGGTGTGGACCCCTCCAACTTCCCATACCATTCATCTCTATCACGTCTGTCTACCCTTCTAGCCTATCTTCGGCCAATCCGGGCACAGCCAGCCTACCACTCGCTCTCGCTAAATTTATACAAGATGTGCTTCGAAATACTATCCTCGAGAACAGCTTTGCCAAAACATCACTGATGTTTTGGCAAATCTTAATACATATGTCGCACAAGTCGCTCGTTGAATCTGCCTAATCTTCGAGCCTGGGTGACAGGCAGGAAACACGCAGGTGCTCGAACTAAACACCATCAACACAGTTTCGCTTTGCTCTCTAAAAATTGTCCTATTTTACAATATCCATACTTTCAATATATCCACAAAAAATGTCAAAATTATTGGAAAACATAATGGGAACACTACCGGTCCCAATACACGGGTCTACATTACTGACTAACCCTATAGGTGACTCTGCTTCTGTCAAGACATTTACATTCTCAAAAAATAGTTATATTGTGGCATTTTGTTACTTGTTTGTATTTTGATCGGTTGCGCATAATTTGAATGGTGTGTCCAGGGTGCATACCCTTGCGCAGCTGACTTTGTGCAAGCGAGAATACCGGTTTCTTGCTAGCAATAACTACGTATATGAATGAGTAAGATAGGGAGTCTTGTATCGACAATTGAGTCGTCATATCTTCGTTTGAACGACAGTTTTATCTCACCGTCACCGTGTAATCTCGTCTCATCTCGCACAATCGACAATCGACTGCACTCACTTCTACCGCCATTTTGTCGCTTTATGCACCGTCAACCGCCTCGTGTTTAAAATACAATGATTTAATTAATGTAGAGGACTGTAGGTTGTTAGTAAAACACGTTGATAATTTGATGTGAAAACACGACTTTTGTCACTGTTTTACAAGTTTAATTGATAAGTCGTACGATGTGCATTTCGCCGTTAGGCATCGTCGGGTACTAGCGAGCCAAAAGTTACAAAAGATGTATTTATACAAAAATTCTACATTATATAGTTTTATGATGTGTGGAGACGAATTAGTGGGGAGCTGACCAAAGTATCGGTTTTGTCATTTATAACGAGGTCCGGGTTTTTTGAAATAGCTTGTTGGATGTATATTGCCTCCAAGACATTGAGCTTATAGATTTTATTGTATAAATACATCTTTTGTAACTTTTGGCTCGCTAGTACCCGACGATGCCTAACGGCGAAATGTACAGCGTACGACTTATCAATTAAACTTGTAAAACAGTGACAAAAATCGTGTTTTCACATCAAATTACAATGATTTAGTTTGCAAGTCAAGATAATGACCATAGTAGTCGATGCTCGGTAAACTAAAAAAAAACAACCTTTGAGTCCTTTTTTTGCATCCTGCTCATACTCCTCCACATCATTTCCAAACATTCTAACCTACCTATCGTTTTGTTCAACACTTTTCATACTACGGCATTCTTAAAAACTTCATGCCGGTCATCTCATCCACACCTTTTTTCTCAATTTCATTATTAGTTCTCATAGCTTACCTATTGCATCTTTACTTTGTCTTCTTTGCTCTATTATACTAACTATAAAGGAAGCGAGAATATTTCAGGGCTATACATTTTTCTTATAAGTTTATTCTTCTATGTCACACCTGCTACTCTTTAGCTTCTACCCGATTTTCGAAATTTCATCAACTTGGTTCTCGTGATATTCTCTAACCTTTCTCGAACCAACTCAAAATTATTGATAAGCATGTTTCAGCATCTTGATTATTCAAAAGGTTTAACTCTCGTTTCAACTCATTTTTAGTCATGCCCTGAAACAGAACCCCATATTGTATTATCACGGATCGCTGATAATTATTTTGCATATGCTAATCTTGTTCAGTAAAACAACATTGTATACCACACAAGATAAATTACAAAATAAAGAAGTCTGTTGAAGGCGTCTTGCGCGCAAGGTTCATGAAGAGTAAATAGTCCTGTGAGGAGCAGTTATATCATTCCGCTTTTAAAAACCTTGTGAGTAATGACATAGCAACGAACAATACTGGCGAATACACAATCAGCAATCGAATACGGTGGCCGGATTGCAGAGAAATAAAGAACTAATAAAAATAATCGAACTGAAGAATAAAATCCAACAGTGATGGTTAGTGTGCGTGGGCCAAAATGGATGGCTGAAGTAATGAAAAAATGAAAAAGAGCTCCCATGTTCACCGAGTCTGCTACGGTGGTAGCGGTAGGCAAGTGTAGTGGAACAATAGAGAGTCGACTCAGATGGACTGACGGACAGGCCGGGCCACTCACCATCACGGCGAAAACACTTTTTAGAGGCGAGCTGTTTTCTTTGCTTATTTTTTGCTCTTGATTGTTAGTTATATTGCTTGCTGTTGAGAAAGGACTAAATGAGAAGGAGCGAAACGAAAGAAATGGGAGGATTATTGATGAAGCGTCAACGACGCCATCTATCAGGTGTCAGATTAAATGTGGACTTTGAGAGACTTTTGTTTTATTGCTATGGCATGCCATATAATGGATGGAATTGTGAGTAATTAAAGTCGGGAAATGTTTATTTAGCGAAATTAGATGAAATAAGACTGAAAATTGGTTTAATCCAGAGCAATTAGGAGATGGAAGGTTAAGATGTTAAATTGAAGAACAACCTGATAAAAATATAATGTTCCTTTCATATATTTTTAGAGAAATTCTCAGGTAAAAGGGTGAAAATAATTCTTATGTATGTAACGGAAGAGTGTTAGAGAGACGGAAAGAAGGGAGTGCATTGAAGGACGGGCACGGAGGAAGGAAGAAGATACGGTATGATTGTGAACGTGGCCAAGAATAAGTGGGTGGAGTTTAGATGGCCGGGTGGAAGAACAGAGTAATAGCAATGAAAAGGAATGATGACGAACTTGTAGGTTATGTCGTCGGGGGTACGAAGAGATCACGTGGAATGACTGCAAGGGATGGCAAAATGTGCTGGGGAAAGATTAAAGGAGAAATGGGGAAGTATATAAGGAAATAAATTGAATTTTGCTATAAGGAAAAAATAACCAATTTTGCTATAAGGGGCAGAAATGTTGGAATTGAGCCGAGGCAGGCGTGGTTCCTGAAGAACACGATGGGATTGGAGGGTCATCAGATCACCTGGGTATCAGGAGGCAGGAAGGTTTAGTGTGAAAGTGCAAATTAGATGGAAAGATATGAGGCAGTGTTGGAGAGAATGATAGGTATGAAATTGGTGAAGAATGTGTGGATGTAGTGTACTGGCGGGGGTGCAATGGGTGGCCAGTAAGGAGAAGGCTGGGGTATGAGTTGATTGGCCTCTTCATGGTGGCTATCTCATGATTGTGTGAAGAAATTGGGCCAATTGAGGGCGTAGTACGGGAGAGAGGAACAGTTTAGGCAAAACCGGATCATGCACAACTCCTACAATCCTACTACCAGAGGATCCAGATGGTGAGGCAGAGGCCAGGGAATATATGGGATAGCGCAACCTTAGCGCAAATGACATACTGCAGGTTAGACCGTGATATGGTTAGGGGGAGACGGGGCGCAAAGTATGGATGGGGCAGACTGCACTCTCTAGTTGCGGCATGCCAGTCCAAGCACACCACCCATAACCGCACCACGAAGGGCACCCTATCTCTCTACAACTCTTTGTTGCCTCCAGGGTGCCTCTCTGGTCATAGCTACGAATAGATACAGCTCAGTATACGACAAAGTCCTAAAGCAACTAATAGAAAGGGAATATGGAAGCTATGAAATAGAATAGCAAGCAGGATTTCGAGCAGGACGATCGGGCATAGAGCATATCTTCACCATATCACATCTCCATAAGAGAAGAAAAGCAAAAAACAGAGAATTACACCTCCTATTCATAGACCTGACTAATGCGCAAGGATCAAACATCAAGAGTCAAAATAGCAGACACAATTTCAGAAAGTTTTCCATTTACAATAGGGATTCGCCAAGGCTGTTTCCTCTCACCGATATTATTTAATCTATACATAAATAAAGCCTTGGAAAATGGAGAAAAGAATGTCGCAGAATGGAAACAGAAGTAACAGGCGAAAAGACACACTTTAAACACTCTGCACTTTAAAGTGTAGTGTAAAAAGAGAAAGATAACTTAAAAATCGTGGGAAGGAAACAGTTTAAGGAATATAGAAATCGGGACTTCACATTTACTTACCGGACTAATTATCTATATGTGGGCAAAGGCAATGAACCACAACTAAAAATAGAGAATGTCAAAACCGACACATGCGAGGAATGTGCATATGTAAGTATTGCGAAGAGTGGACGAACCTAACCTGAAATCGAAAACAGAATCGTTAAGGGAAAGAAAGACACTGGTTGCTTTAATCCGAAGACAAACTTATAACCCCCGAAATGGACTTCTGGAGAAGATCAGGCCGTAAATCGAGATGGAAAAACAAAACAATAAGAGAAAAAAAATGATGGGAGTGAACATCGACATTGCCATCGAGGTCGAAAGTAAGCGGCTACAAAGTATAGGCACGCAGAGAAGATGTGCGAAGACCCCTGATGCAAATAAAGAACTGTACAACACGAGAAAACAGAAGAAGAGCTAGTTTGAAATGTTCATGGCTACAAGGAATACAGGATTTTATATCCGAATTGCAACTTACAGAGGAAGACTGTCCAAACCGTGAAACCTAGAGGGAGATATCCATATTTCCAAACGCGTGGTGTACGCCACACACGCGGATCTGTTGTTTGCGGGCCCCCGCAACGTTGACTCCCTCAATC
>WSZQ02102942.1:0-10399 GCA_019419845.2 Weissflogia rhopalogaster
TTTGCAGTTAACTTCTTCATCTCTTGTTTTACAATATGCACATTGTATGCACAATTTTGATTAAGTAATGTTATACACAACCTACGGCTGATCATAACAGTACTGGTAGATGCAGATAGTTCAGCGTTGTTTTTCTACTCCTGTTTAATAATATGCACATTATATTAACAATTTTGTTTAAGATAAGTAACATAACCAACTACTGATCATAACTGTAGTGCTAGATGAATACATTTCAGTATTGTTTTTGTTTAAGAAATGTCTGTTTGTTTTAACGAAATTAATACCCCGCGAGCGGTAAGTCCTCGGGGCCTTTACTGACTTAAGCCGCACAGTAAGTCCGACACGCCGAAAATACTCGGCAACAACACACAAATAACACAACACGAGATATGAAGAGAGAATGATGCAAAGAATGCGATTTTCTTGTTCGAATGCTGGGTAAAAAGTGATTTTATTTTAAGTTCTCTTAGTGGACGAAGCACACAAAATGCGAGCTTACAAGGGGTGGGGGTGGCCGCCCTGGCGCATGCGCAGCTTAAGCAGCGCTGCCAACTTAAAATATATTTTAGGGTGCAAAGTCCCCAACAGCGCCGGTGGCGCGGACAATGTCATAGATATATATTTAAAATATTCCTGGCCTTCTCGTTTGCCAATTGTGCGGTAATGTTCCTATAATAATGCCGCGTTGCATTGTTTTGCATCGAACACGTGCCGAAAATGTCGGTACGTCGGCGACGAAATAAACGTGAAACAATCGGCAAAAATAAAAACTAACGCTAATCATTCTTATTTTCACTCATAATATTCGTAGAAAAAAGTGTAGCGTTCGCATGTTATGCAAATTATTCACTAGTATCACTGGTAACGCTCGACTCCGGCTCGTGCCACAATTAGTCATAGTCGTAAACATGCTCATTGTACAATGTACTATTATATATTGATTGAGCGAATTATCTGAAATTAACTAGTTTTTGACTTAGAAAAGGTTTTCCAAGAATGAATACAAATTACTAACAAACTCACTAAATTGAACAATAAATTGTTTGAAAATGTGGTAGGAAACAAATAGTTTTAAAATTTATTGATTTTTCGTATGTACGCATCGAGAAGTGGCTTTAACGCATGCGCAAGGGTGTGGAAATGAGCGTATTGGAGTGAGCGTGCGCCAAAAATCTTCAAGCGTGCGTTAAAATTTTTTTAACGATTATCAGAAATTAATTAATGCTTCAAATATTGTAACTTCTAATCTTCCTTTCAGAAAATATCTTATTTCTGGAACCATAAGATATAAGACATTGTAACCAACAATAAGATATTGTATCAGTCTTAAAAATAAATAACAGCAATTACAGCTGTTCCCAATTATGCAAATGATGTTTAAAGAATATGTCTATGTTTAGTTTTACTTCAGCCGTGTTTTCAAAGACATACGCTTCGTTTGTTTAATAAATTTTACTCATAGAAAATATTAGATATTTCGTGGCGAAAAATGGTGAATACGACCAGATACTGCTATCTGTTTGAAATTTAAATATCCTGATAAATGGCATTTAAAGCAATTTTACCACAACAAAAAATAATACAACAACAAATTTGAAACAACAACTACCTAATAATTGCAAAAAAATAGACAAAATTCCAATCATGCCAACTTAACAGCGTACGCGTTTATGCATGCGAAAATATAACATTCAGAAACATGCAGTGTAAACCAAATAATTACAAGATTGCTTACCGTATCGAATAAATCGACGAGTTTCAGCAGGAAGTACGCATACGACAGGTACGCCAACCGAATATTATCTTCCGTAAAAGAAAGACGAGCGCACTTTAATGAGACTCCCAGGAATGGCACAATTGACTGCAAAATTACAATAAAGAAACGAAAAGGAAATGAATCCATCAATTCTGATTGTCTTAAACTTCCTCTTAAAACAATTGTTCATAACAATGAATGTCGAAGCATTACCCACAAAAAAAAACGTATCCTTCTCTTCGCGTAATGTTCACATTAATGTATTTTTGAAAAACCCTCAATAAAGATTAATTACATAGAGTACGTTATTAAATAATTAGAATTGTTATAAAAGTTTGTAATACTTACAAATATGACTAATCCCAAGCAACAAACTATTTGGAAAACATTGTAGCCGAACATAAACTTTTTGAGTTGCAACTCTTTACGATCGCGCATCATCGCTGGACCAATTTTTGTCACAAATGCAAGATACATTGCTAGAAGTACGAATAATGTCTTTGGTGCGTCGATAAGAAACCAATTTTGTGTTCTTGGATCTGTAATTGATTGGAAATTGTAAACAAGTTTTTTAAAGGTTTTATTGCAAAGTTTTGTTTTATTGCAGTTTCATTGAAATTAAAAAAAAAGAAATGTTTAAAAAGTTCGTCTTTGGGAAAAATGTTTTTAAGTTTAAAAAATGGATTTAATTTTTTTTTTTACAAAGTTACCTTCATCAAGGTAGAAGAATTCATTGACGGTCTTGAATGTGACGTTTTCCATTTTTTTTTTCTTGTGGAAACACTTTTTGAATGTGAATTTTTAAATATCTGGCCCGAATACACAAATTATAACAAAATTTTAGTAATTATGAGAATTGACGTTTGTTTCGGGAAATGTATTCTGTTTATCGGTTTATCGGTTACACTTTTGTTAAGGTTGCATAAATAACGTAAATTGTTGAATGTGTGGATAGGTTGTGCGTCCGCAAACACGCGACGTCTTCGACTAAAGTCGGTGTTGTCCAGGTGAACGTATATAAGCGCGTTCACAGATTAAACATGACGTTATTGGTTATGCAATGGAGGGAGAACCCTTTTTAAGTAATGTATCAGGTCGGTTTGCATACAGAAAAATGGAAATTAATGCTGAAAAATGTAAATAAAATCATTTCCGATAAGGAAAACGGTGATGCCAGGTTTTTTTTTATTTCTTATAGAGTGAAACTTATCGTTTGCGAAACCTATATCCAAAATCCTGCCGACTACAGAACATTTGACTTATGAAGGGCAGTAAAATATGTGAGTGTGAAGGGATATTTTATAAGGTTAAATCATGATTGTTGCAATATAGGATGAAAGGGACTGTTACGCAGTTGTCGTGGTTTTTAATGTCATTTCTTTCCTGGTGATACGCAGGACCTTGCCTAACAGGATCTTTTTAAACTAAGTTCCTTGAGTTAGCCGATATGTTAAGTACCACTCACCACTACGTCTTTGTTCAACGTCTGTCGCGAACCAATAAAACTCAGCTCTGCAAAATACCACTGACAAAGTCTGATTCCTTCGCTCGTCCCAAAAGAATTCAAAAAAGTTCGGACTCACACGTACCCGGTGCTTTCGCGGCTGAAAAACAAGAGGATGTTCATACGCTCCCATCCTCCTCCCTCACACCATCTGGACACACACACACGCACACACGCACACACACACACACACACACACACACACACACACACACACACACACACACACACACACCTACACCTACACACATGTACACACACATGTACACACACACAAAACAAAATCACAAATGAAAACCAACGTCCTTCGAACAACTTCGAAACCACACATATTCAAATATTCCCAAGAATATCGACCAACTCTCCTCTTGTCCACCTCATTTACTCTTCCAGCAAACAGAAAAGGAGAACAGCACAAAAACCAAAGACAAACATTAAAAATACGACGACTTTCTTTGTCCTGTCGCTTTTCGATATTTTTATACAATTCGACGCGTCGATTTTTGATACGTTTTCGTTGTTTCTCTCGCGTGATTTAATGGCGCTGCTTTTATCGCACTCTTCATTGATAAATTTCCAAAGTGTTTGCGATCGATCGCCGGGACAATAAAATTTTAATTACCATGCTATTAGAAAAATTTTCGACGCGGATAGCGAAGACTATTTTTTCCTCTGGCGAAACATCATAAAATTTGCCTTCAACATCATGGAGAAAAGAAGGAAACTTGTTGAAATGTATTTTTACTCTGCGTTTTACTGCTCTTCTTCTATTTTCTCATCTTGTTAACACTTGATAAGAAATTGTTGAGCAAAAGTCAGGAATAGCTGGGGAAATTACCTTTCTTTTTATGAGGGTCTGCATATTATCTTTGTGGCGTAGTGAATGACTTAAGTCATTATGATAGGACTTACGTTAATTTTATGTGCTTAAAAATGTTATAAAACTTTGATTTTAACAGAACATTGAAAAAAGGAGTAGAACTTATATTATTCCTATCTTCCTTTTTCTTATCGACGTAAAACTTCTTTGCGTGTGCTCGTCTCGGGGAATACACTGTAAACTGTAAACACTGTAAACAGCCTAATTTAGACGGTGTATATCTCAAAAATTAACCATCCGATTTTGACTATTCTTTTTTTGAAATGTGCGTCTTGTTTTAGTATAAGAGATAGGCTATATTTTATTTTAGTTTTTTTTTTCTATTTTAACCCTTCGAGGTTGATTTAAATATCTGTGATTTTTTAAATTTTAACCTGAAACTTTGTCTTTAAACATATTGTATACACAAACACTGCAATTTCAGGTGGTCTCGTTGGTTAATCGCATACCGTTTGCATGTCCACACACGTCAGCGTTAATTAAAAATCGCTTAAATTAAAATTGTATTCCCGATTGGTGCTGCTAAGCCATCTTCTCCTGCGCCTGCGCCATGCACGTCGTGACGACGTGTTACACATCCGATTCCCAATATCTAAAATACCCCAGATATATCTGCCAGAGCTTAAACTTAACCATTTTTTAACCGCACATACTCCGAAACTTAACGCTAAGTAACGCATAACATCAACCTTCCCAAACTCTCAAAACTCGAGCATTTACTGAATATTTCGTCTCGATTCCCCGTTAATTAATCGAAACGAATTAAATTTCTTGTTTGAGGGACGTTTTTGGGCAGCTTTATACCGTACAAAGTCAGTGCAGCGCGCTGAGGGTCTGGAGAAAGAACTGGGTTGCTGGTAGGAGAGGTGAAAAGTGAGGTTATTCTCGCTGCCGACCACAGACGCCGTGCACGGTGAGGGCAATAAATTATAGCAAACATCGAATGGTCATTAATGCATTCATTGGGTGGCAGGCTTGGGTTTGGCTACCAAGTCAAATTCAAAGACAAAAAGCGACACAAACATCGTGGAGCAAAGCCAGCAAAGTTGTTGAGATTCCTAACCGGCATGCACTTGTGTGGTCAATTTTTTTCAATTTTTTGAGTAATTATCGCTTATATATAAGTAGGATCAAGTCAACTTATGTAAATTAAGTCGATTCTTAAGTTTACATTTTAAGTAAACTGAAGTTAAGTACATTTAAGATGGGTGTACGTTCTCTTTATATGAAGTACCCTTTAATTGTAAGTATCAAAGTATTGAGTTAAGTATTAAGTAACTTTCTGTTAAGTAGATTTAAATTTAGGAACTGATAACAGAAATTGAATATTGTTTATGTGTACACTTAAGACAAGTAACTTTATGATAAGTACACTTAAGATAAGTAACTTTGTGTCAACTACACTTATGTTAAGTGCTCAATAACATTCTGTTAAGTACACTTAAGTTAAGTACCTTTGTGTTAAGGACACTTAAGTAACTTTGTATTAAGTACACTCCTGTTAAGTGCTAAATGAGATTTTGTTAAGTACACTTAAATTAAGTACCTTGGTGTTAAAGACAAATGAGTTAAGCAACTTTGTGTTAGCTACAGTTATGTTAAGTGCTAAATAACATTTTGTTAAATACACTTAAGTTAAGAGTCTTTGGGCTAAGGTAACTTAAGTTAAGTAACTTTATGTTAACTACACTTACGTTAAGTGTAGTGTTAAATAACTTTCTGTTAAGTAAACGTATGGTAAGTACCTTTGTGTTAAGTACACATAAGTTAAGTAACTTTGTGTTAATTACATATTATATTAAGTGCTAAATAACATTCTGTTAAGTACATTTAAGTTAAGTATCTTTGTGTTAAGGAGATTTATGTTACGTAACTTTGTGTTAACTACAGTTATGCTAAGTGCCAAATAACATTATGTTATGTACACTTAAGTAAAGTACCATTGATGTTAAGGACTCTTAAGTTAAGTAATTTTGTGCTAACTACATTTATGTTAAGTGCTAAATTGAATTTTGTTAAGTACACTTAAGGCAATTATCTTTGTGATAACTACACCAATGTTAAATGCTAAATAAGATTCGGTTAAGTACACTTAAGTTAAGTACCATTGTGTTAAGTATACTTAAGTTCAGTAACTTTGTTTTAACTACATATTATGTTAAGTGTTAAATAACATACTGTTGAGTACATTTAAGTTAAGTACCATTGTGTTAAGGAAACTTAAGTTAAGTAACTTTGTGTTAACTACACTTATGTTAAATCCTAAATAAGACTCGGATAAGTACACTTAAGTTAAGTACCTTTGTGTTAAGTACACTTAAGTTCAGTAACTTGGTGTTAACTACGTATTAAGTTAATTGTTAAATAACATACTGTTAAGTACATTTAAGTTAAGTACCTTTGTGTTAAGGACACTTAAGCTAAGTAACTTTGTGTTAACTACACTTATGTTAAGTGCTAAATAACACTCTGGTATATACACTTAAGTACCTTTGGCCTTAAAGACACTTAAAAGTTAAGTTAAGTGTTAAATAACATACTGTTAAGTATATTTAAGTTAAGTACGTTTGTTTTAAGGACACTTAAGTTAAGTAATTTTGTGTCAACTAGACGTATGTTAAATGCTAAATAAAATTCGGTTAGGTACACTTAAGTTGAGTACCTTTGTGTTAAGGTCACTTAAGTTAAGTAACTTTCTGTTAAGTATACTTAAGATAAATGCTAACGGATTCTTTCTTTGTTTTGATGCAATTAACGAAATTAAAGAAAAACTAAAGTTTATAAGTAAATGTCTATAAAACAAAAAGCAACAGTGTAGCACCTTTGATTGTTGTGCTTTTGTGCATGTACGTACATCGCGCTTCAATGCATTCGATTCCCATGCCGAAGAGAGCCCGAGACGGACACGGTCAAACTACGGTCCTTTCATGGGCGCAAGCGCACGCCAGCGAAAGGAAACGGATTCATATATGTTTATTAGATGCGTACCGCAATAAATTACGATTGATTAGGATTTTTGGTGTGATTATATCTGACGATTGTCTCCGAAATGAGCCATAAATAATGGCCGGCGTATTCTACCTGCGCAAGGCTCGTCGCCGTCGTCGCGTCGTCGTCGTTCGCATGACACGAAACGACAACTTCGTCGACGACGACAACAACGGTGCCCTTTGCAAACGTTGACCACTCTTTGTCGTGCGCTGCACAGTCAGTCAGTGCTTTTAGGAAGCGTTTAACTTTAACCAGAACGGCGAAGACAACACCGGGGTGGAACGAAAAATTGTTTGGTTTGATAACGAGCTGAAAGCAAACGAGGTAAAAGTGGACGAAATGTAAATCAAAACTTAAAAGCTTTCTTTTTCCCTTCGTTGTGTTACGTAGAAAGAGTCATAATTTTCAAGGTTCGAAAAGGGAGATAATACCTACCTTATGTAACACTTAAGTCTTACTAACAATAAGGTAACTTTTATCAGTAGATGAATTATGATACTTTAAAAATGTAAGAAAAAAGGTAAAGTTTAGAAGTTGATTACTTTATTTTAGTGTATTTAACTTAAGTCTTCTTAATTTGAATTTGAAGTAAACTTAAGACTACTTAACCTAGGTGTACTTAATTTAAGTTAACTCAACTTAATCGAGGACGCCTTAAAGTCTCCTTAAAACAATTTAAAAACGTTTGTGTTAAGGACACTTAAGTTAAGTAACTTTGTATTAAGTACACTCCTGTTAAGTGCTAAATGAGATTTTGTTAAGTACACTTAAATTAAGTACCTTTGTGTTATAGACGAATGTGTTAAATAACTTTGTGTTAACTACAGTTATGATAAGTGCTAAATAACATTTTGTTAAATACACTTGAGTTAAGAGTCTTTGTGTTAAGGTAACTTAAGTTAAGTAACTTTATGTTAACTACACTTATGTTAACTGTAGTGCTAAATAACATTCTGTTAAGTACATGTATGGTAAGTACCTTTGTGTTAAGTACATTTAAGTTAAGTAACTTTGTGTTAATTACATATTATATTAAGTGTTAAATAACATTCTGTTAAGTACATTTAAGTTAAGTATCTTTGTGTTAAGGACATTTATGTTACGTAACTTTGTGTTAACTACAGTTATGCTAAGTGCTAAATAACATTCTGTTATGTACACTTAAGTAAAGTACCATTGGTGTTAAGGACTCTCAAGTTAAGTAATTTTGTGTTAAGTACACTTATGTTAAGTGCTAAATTGAATTATGTTAAGTAGTAAATTGAATTCTGTTAAGTACACTTAAGTTAATTACCTTTGTGATAACTACACCAATGTTAAATGCTAAATAAGATACGGTTAAGTACACTTAAGTTAAGTACCTTTGTGTTAAGTATACTTAAGTTCAGTAACTTTGTGTTAACTACATATTAAAACGAGGTAAAAGTGGACGAAATGTAAATCAAAACTGAAAAGCTTTCTTTTTCCCTTTTTTTGTGTTACGTAGAAAGAGTCATACTTTTCAAGGTTAGAAAAGGGAGATAATACCTACCTTATGTACTTATGATACTTTATGATGCTTTAAAAATGTAAGAAAAAAGGTAAAGTTTAGAAGTTGATTATTTTATTTTAGTGTATTTAACGTAAGTCTTCTTAATTTGAATCTGAAGTAAACTTAAGACTACTTAACCTAGGTGTACTTAATTTAAGTTAACTCAACTTAATCGAGGACGCCTTAAAGTCCCTTTAAAACAATTTAGAAACGTTGACGAAAGTCTACAAGTCTTTTAAACCTATCAGAACATCATTTTAATATCAATTGTTAACTATACAATATTAAATTAACTCATGATTTATTTTCTTAATGCACCATATTATAGCAATTAAGCAGACTTATGCCCCGCTTAAGTGTCTAAGTATTAATAAAACTAATGAAATGCAAACGTTTCTGTGAAAATGATTGGTATGAAACACAAGTAGCGGCACGTTGTTAATAAGTCCAAACACAACTGCTAAAATAATCAAATAAATTTCCGAAAATGGCATTTAAATGATGGTTTGGGTTCTTTTTTTTCCTGTGTGTGTCCTCTTTCAGGGGGACAGCGGTGTGACACTCGACGAGGAACATCAAAAAAGGCGCGTGTGCATTTTCAATGCAAACGCCCAAAATTTACAAACACACACACAACACACACACACACAACACACACACACACACACAATACACACACACAACACACACACACACACACAACACACACACACACACATTATGGCAGAAGATGTAAGCACTGGCAGAGGCACACACAGGTACCCAGAGCAGCGAGCGGGAGGGTACAAATTAATTCAAATATTCCGCCATACATATTAATGGCCCGCTTTATGGGGCCTATGTTATTGTTGTTCCGCGCCCTTCCGGAAGCGATAAATTATTAAATTAGATGTCTTCCAAAATGTCATTATGCTATAAACATACAGAAACATTTACACATGCATGCAGTGTCAGATATACTCTGCAGTATATGCAGCACGCCTTTTTTTATTTGTCGATTGTTTGTTTTTTAATGTTTTTTACAAAGGTGACTTGGCGGATTTTAGTATTTTTTAAAATGTAGTTACCAATCCGAATCCTAGTATCGCTACCAATTCGTGTTTCAATCTTATTTTTAGACCCAAACGTAATCCTACTTCTTTAATTCCCATTTTAATGCCAATCCCAACCTTAGTTTCTATATTATTCCTAGTTAAAAACCACATTCCCAATTCCAAATCGAACCCCAGTCCCATTCTTAAGACCACGTCAGTCGCAATCATATCCCCAGTTACTATTCAATTCCGACTCCCAATCCCATTTCCAAAAACACACCCAATTCCATTTCCGTACCCAAGCTTACCGGCAGCCTGTAGCGAGTGATCAACAAACCATCCCCACATCAACAAAGCAGAAGACATGCTGCGTAAATGGCAAGGTAAATGGGACGACAGCTCGAGAGGTAAATGGACCCACAGATTGATACCGAATATACGAATATAAGTGTATGGCTGCTTCGGGGAATGCCTACATCAAATCGGCAAACGGGAAAGACGCGAGTGCATATACTGCGGTGAATTCGACACAGCAGAGCACACATTCTTCGCGTGCAGAAAATGGGCTCACTACAGATGTACCGCAGAACAGCAACTAAAAATTCAACTCACAACAATGTAAGGCGGTAGCCCTCCTGGTTAAAAACGAGGACTCGTGGCAAATAATGGAAAATTACATCAGGAGCATCCTAGCCGATAA
>WSZQ02102986.1:0-28845 GCA_019419845.2 Weissflogia rhopalogaster
AGGCCGAAACGTTCATGGCTACAAGGAATACAGAAGTATATGTCCGAACGACAACTTACTGAGGAAGACTGCACTAATCGTAAAATCTGGAAGGAGGGAACTAGAAGGCGTAAAACGCTACAGAACTTGGAAGATTATGATGTAAAAGTTTAACTCAATATTATTTTAATAAATATACATTCCTAATACAACCCTGTGAAAGGCCACATTTCACCTCAATACGGCAATCCGTTCCAACCACAACCGCCCACCATTCGTATCCGTCACATTTTGTGTCTTGTCCTACCCCAACGTGCAGCACAAGGCCGTGACTGTGAGTACTGCACATGCGTCACGATGTTATAAGAAAAATTATACCACGCTCCTACCACCGCACCGCCACCGCGTTCACCAATACTACATCCACCACTGAACTTAGCCACCCCAACGTATTCTGTGCAGCACGAAATATAGACATGTTCGGACTGGGCCACCTGCGGACGTGCAGCCCATGACAAAACGCATAAAAGCCCACGTGAAAAATCCACCACTTTTCATGATCGAATACGTGAACATGACAGTCGATTGCTCCAATGAACCTAAATACTCACGAGGCGCGTATTTGTAAAGAATTGATTATATCGCCTCCGGGGAAATTACTCCAACTGCGCTTTCATCGTAAACCTGCTTGATTAGTGCTTTCAACTTATCGTAACCGAATCGAGTTTTCTTTAAAAAATTTAATGCGTTTATTTTATGGGCGATTCACCGGAAATTGAACTGGCAACGGGATTGATGTTTTGATTACGGACAATATACCTTTTTTTAAGTGTAGCTTATAAACGAGCTCTTACTTTGGGGAGTAAGCTGGCAAGTTCTATAGAGCGCCTTCGCGTTCATGGCCGAGGAATTATCTATCGATAATTCGACACTATTTGACACATCGATCTCTGAACTCCAATATTGTTTTATGTAATCTATTTCTTTCGAATTGTCACTCTTTGGGACTTTTACTGGGCGGTGGAGCTTGGTATTAGTTTGGTCGTGGAACTATACCAGCACGTCTGGCGAATCTTCTTAAGGGAAATATATACTATACCGGCACCTCCACCATTTATTTTTCGGAGTAAGGAATATGCCGGCGCCTCCACCAAATGTTGTCAGAGGCTGCACGGCCCAAATGTAGTTGATGGAGGATCGCAGTAAATATAGTAGAAGCCTAAGAGATATTTATACTCTTGAAAGCAGAAAGGTGAAACTGATTAGATTTCTACAATGTGCAAAAGAAAAGATCTTAAAGTAGCAGGATAATAATGGTGTAATTAAACTAGTTGGGGTAACAATATTATCATATAACAAGGGCTCTTAAATTTAGCCGCCTCCGGTGGAAACTCCGGTTACTGACACTATCATTACGGGGAGGAATGTTTGCACTCCGCGGGGTGTTTCTTATTCGAGCATTGTTTATATTCATGAGCGTAATTTATTATACTACAAAATAACACCGAGCAAATTAAAATTGCGTTTTAATAAGTCTATTTTTAGATATACGCTATAATTATGCAAATTTATATGAATATTAATGAAATGAGAAAATATAAACACTTAAAAACCTTAAACTAACCTAATCTAACATAACCCAAACCAACTTAGCCCTACTTAAGCCTACCTAACTCAACCTAATCGAACCTAAACTAACATTGCATATTACTCAAGTTTGAAATAAATAATTTACTAATAGATAATTTGAAAATCTAAAAAAAATATTTGTTTCATGCATATTGAAATTGAATTTTACGAATGTTCAATATTTATGAAGCCAACATTAACGAAATAAAATAATATATACGTCGAACCAACAATAAATAACATAAATATGAAACTAATTAATTAAAAATGCATTCAAAATTCATTTGCATTACGCAATATGAATTTAAACTCATATTTAATTAAAATTCCCCACACTAGTAAAACATACGAAAAAGCGAGTATAAAATCGAAACGCAAAACCAACACGAAAATTAGAATAATCCGCGTGTGGCAAATAAAATATAAACTTTACGCGGTGAATCGGTGCGGGTAAATGCGTAAATTCGCCAAATCGAAATTGGTTGCGACACACAACCTCAACGTTGTATCATTTTAACCTGTTTTGTTTATACGCTCTTTCGGCCCCGCTATACATTCTCGCCGCTCCCTCGTTACCTATCAAATTTATTCGAAATTGGTTCCGACGTCTGGCGCTACGCTCGCAAATCGCAACTATTCGGATGCATCGTAAATCGCGCTGAAAAAAAAAAACGTGCGCGCCCGCCAAATTTTACGGTCGTCATTATGATCCCATTTGTGCGGGCAAGGCCAACACACATCAAAAAAATATACCAACCAGCGAGTGTGGAATTTATCGGGGCGCCGAAGCGTATTTAACATTTGCCTAACTCGAAAAATACGTTTGACAGAGAATTGGTCGTTTCATTTATTACATTTATTAGGGGCGAGTGTGAGTTTGAACACATAACTAAAATAAAACTAGATATTATTCAGTATAATAAAACTATTATTATCCAGTATAACAATTATATAATTATAGAAATATATTATATTTACTAGCTTTGTAGTGGCTTACCTAATAGCCACCGACTTTTTTCTGTCTTTCTCTTGAGTTGGTACGGCACGGATAGGCAGAATTATAAACAATTGCGAACCAATGTGGACAGCCCTTCTATGAAGCACGCTAAACACATGTGCAATTACGACGGAATAGAAAAGGAGACATACTGAGTTGGCAGCCTTTATGATAGCTCGGTGAACGTACTGGGTCCAAATATAGTCCTTGACCGTCAAGAAATCAAAAGCGTACAGGCTGACAACTACCCGTTGTCTGTGTTGTCGCGTAAGGGAAGGTCAAGTAGAGATGAACCTTAGTTTGATCTCGCGGTGCCATCCATTAATTACTTAAAAATGAAAAGGCCAATAATAGAGGTTTACATGAATTTTACATGAGTGATACAAATAAATAAGTTAAGATGATTTAAAATGAGAAGAGGTTATTACAACTATTAAAATATAAAGTAGAATATTTGATTTTTATAAACATATTTCATTAAAACTTTATTTTCTGAACCGCCGCTCGAGGGCGATTATACAATTTTGCAACATTTTACGCGGCGCTTTACCAACTTTTGTAAACCCCGCCAGTTTTGTGTTACTTTGCAAACCGACAACCGCACACATAGAAAGGGTTTTGCTCCTACCAATGTAAACTGATATTGATAGGATCAGACATAGGATATGCCATAAATGTGTAAGGTATTGTTAACAAATATTTAATTCCATATTTATTACCTACACATTGACTTGATGTTTATTAAATTATTCTACATATAGAATAATTATTTTAAACAAAAATGTTCAATGAACAAATTTTGATTTTGTCATAAACTTTTTTTCTATAATGGACACCAATGCCACCTACAAGATGAACAGCATATTAATCATCAATCAATCAAAATTCAAACTAACCTCTTCAGATACACCAATATTCCCTAACCTCTACTCTAATCTATACAATTCTAACCATACCTACATTTATAATTGAGAATTCTAAAAAGTTGTTCATAAAATCAAACACAAAAACTTTCTAGAAACGTGAACAGGTCAAATAAAGTCCAAAACAAAACTGTATGTTGTGTATGGTAGCCACCAGAGCCATCTATATGCCGGTGAGCATATTAATCATTCAAATGACTAAACTAACCTCTTTAATCATACCCTCATTACCTAACCACAAACTAAACCTATCAAAGACAAAGAAGAAGAAACTAAACCTAAATAAATAGACGCACACGTAGATTTGATTACAATTATTTACAATTGAGAATTTTCCTTTTTTTCATAAAATTGCCAGTTGTAAATTACAAAACTGAGGGAAAATGCAAAAAAATGTCAACAGGTTGAAATAAATTTTGAAATACTAAATAATCAAACGCAGTAATGTAAAAATTATGTTTTATACTAAATTTTGCTAAGAAAACCACAGAGAAGACATGTTTAACGTAAAAAATTCTAGAGGAGTATTGACCTAAAAAGAAAAACAATGGAAATGTACCTTATTCTGGGGATCAGCTGTTGCATCAAGTGGATTCTGTGGAACGACGACCCATTGGCACGACTTGAAGATCATGCACGTCGCGAACGGAAACATGTTTTACAATGTGATGCCGAATTTCCAACGCGAAATCAGGCCGCGACATTCGCACTGTTAGCCGCCTACCGTGACAACAACAACAAGGAACCACAGAATCACGCATACACACACGCACACACGGCGGGAAAACAACGCCAAACGCCACAACAAACAAGAGAAAACGCACTGCAACAGCCCGCGAAACACCAATCGGCCGTCACATGTTTGGCGGCGGCGCCACTTACACCGGCCGGCACACGGAGGCGGCAACGACGACGTCGTCGGTGGCGGTGGCGGTGGTTTCGCCACATCCATGGCAAACTTTTCGAATTGCGCGATCGATATCAGCCTACTTTTCCGACGCGTCGGAGTTTTCGCCTGCCCGCCTCCCGTGGAGGCCAAAGTCCTCCAGTATGCCATCCTCCTCTCTTTCCTCTCGCTTTGTTATTGTGACATACTTTCTCTTCATAAATTTCGATTACGGTATGCGTGTGTGGAGGGCAGGAGGCAGGAGGCGGCACGGCGGCAGGATGATGTTGTTAGACTGTTTGGGTGTAAAAATGGAAGTGTGCCGAGTTGATTTCTCCACTCTGGGCCCACTATGTGTGTGCGTTTTTTTTTTGGGTGACCACCGAAGCACGCTTGGGATTATGATTTAGGTCAATGGTTTCTTTGATAGAGATACTAGCGTAGTTTTTTGTGTTATATTTTCGCGCGTTGAAAGATTTTTATAGATATGTCTGTGATATATCATTATAGCTAATAACTTTAGCAAAATTACGTTTGGAATAATTGTTAACATTATATTTTATTGAACAATCATTGAAGTTGAAAACTATTAATCATTCGAACTGTGGCGAACTGCATTCTAAACTAACCTCGTTAAAGTATATAACTTCGAACTTAACCTCAACGGAGATAATTTACCAGGAGAGTGTCTCAATTGTCCAACCGAAATGGAATGAAACTTTTTGTACGTGTAGTATATACGTTGAAATAATTTGTGATAACGGGATTTTACGCCGTTTTGAGCCGTTTGCCCCAAAAGAATTTCAAAGTTTGGTATATACACATGTAGAGCGACCCGTTAACACAATTCTTCTACATGTTAACAATATTACTATACATGTACTACACTTACAACAAATTTCATTCAAGTCCGTGTTGGACAATTGAGACACTTTCCTTGTTCGTCATATTACTTATACTTCACATATTATTTTATATGCAATTCACATTTAGATTCGCTTTAAATTATGCAACCACCTATGAGAAAAACGGTGATTGAAGTCTCACGCTAAAAAAATAAGAAGGTGATTTGGGAATAATTTAAATTTTAAAAGCAATTTCTCAATAGTACTTCACAAGCTGGCTTCAATTATTTAAGAGGACGATAAATATCGTAATAATTACCCAAAATTTAGGCGTAAATGTACATATCAAAACAAACTATATTAAATGAGGAATTGATCCGGACAAGAATATGTATTCTATGGCATGCAAATTAGAAAATATTTTAGAACAAAGTTTGAATTTCACGTTTTAGTACCGCATTTTACCGCTTCGGTGGTACTGGTCGGACCCGGTCCTCCTAACACCAATGGATTCCTTAAATTTGCTACAGAACAATTTTGTAATGTAACCATTTGCAAGTTAATTTTACCATTTTTAGATAATAAGTATAATTAGTAACAATGTATTTATACGATTTTACTATTATTTAAGGACACTAGCGCCATCTATTAGACTTGGGATAAATTAGTTATTGACGCTAATGCAATTCTGTGCCACATTTATTGGAACATTTTTAATTATACTTTTATCTGTACTTGAACTTATCGACATGTTTTTTTTTTCCAAAATAGATTTAATTAGTATCACATATTACTAAACCCTGTTTTTATACTTTTCATACGTACATTAAGAAGATGGGATTTTAGATTTATAATATTTCTCAGGAAATCCTTAAATTAAATATATATTTTTTACTATTTATTAATCCAATTAAAACAAAATGTAATCAGTGTATATCAATTAAAAACAACTTCACCAATAATAAATGCAATCCTATGCAACCCAATATACAACACTGCGTGGTGTAAAGCTCTAATACTTACATCTACAAATTCGATTTGCAGTAAAAAAAAATCTTAAAATGTAACCTCGAAACTCGTAGCATTCAGGAAGTTATGAAATATCAACAAATAATAATTAAAATTTATACTATGTCAACATAATTATATACAACAATAAGCAAACCTGGGAGGAGTTTTAAAGCCTATTTCTGCGATACACCGACTGGATTCGATTGTGTTCATCATGTCTCTGGAACAAACTGCTTGTGAAGGTATACTCAACAACTTTCTTATTGTTTTATTACTAAATCAATGCAACAAAATATCATTTGCAGATTTAAAAGCGTTCGAGCGTCGTTTAACTGAAGTAATCGCCTGTCTTCAACCATCCACAGTACGCTGGAGGAGTAAGTGCAACCAGAAAATGTTGGTTTGTTTATAAATTATTGCAATTCCAGTTTTACTCCTGGGTGTTTCCATTTGTGTTGCAACTGGAGCGTCACAATGGCTCATGGATCCCGTAACCAGGGTTGTGCCACTATCACAGTCACTGTGTAATCATCCATTCTTTATACTTGCCACGGCTGCTTTAAGTACGTTTAATTGCTTTTTAATAGAAATAGAAAAAAATAAAAGTTTAAATATCCCTCGTTTGGGTCAACAATGATAGATTTTTAATAATATTTTTTTGTTTCAGTAACAATTTTCCTGCTCGGTGTTCATAGACGTGTTGTCGCTGCGAGTATAATAGCAGCACGAGCACGTGAAGTCCTCTGCGACTTTAATATGTCTTGTGATGATACTGGCAAGTTAATTTTGAAGCAGAGACCCACAAATATGACATAGCAAAGTGAAGTAGGAACACAGTGACTTTGTTTTACTATTTAAATGCCGTAATTGAGATTACTGTCAGGTAATTCATGTAATATGACTCTAAATTAATAAAAATTGTTGTTCAATTTGAGTTTGTCTTTGTTTTATTGGCGTTATTTTTTGTTTTTCACAACTTTAATTATTTATAGGGTTTGACTATAGGCAACTTTTTATACACTTTTTCCAATTTTGAATAAAAGCAATAATACACAATTTACTGAGCAATAAAGAGACTTTTTATCGCGCTCCAAATAGTTGAGTGAAATAATTATAATTTATTTCCGATCTTTGGCCCTAAATTTTTTTAATTAAAAAAATTATTTACTTATAAGTAGATAAACTATAGGCAACTTGTTGTACTTTAGGGCAATTATTTTAAAAACAAATAAATTATTTTCAACTTTCCACATCAAAATAGAATGGTTTGTATAATTATGATGTACTTCAATTGGTAATTTTGGGACTAATCTACTTATTTCAAGTGGATTATCTTATCTAATATTAAAATTTGTTTATTGGTAGTGAAAAGAAGTCTATTATTTTTATTGAGGTTACATACTTTATAAGATAACAAATATTTGATAAGGATAACAATATATTAGATTGAAATACTAGTTACATTTAAAATTATTGAAATATTTTATCCATAAAACATATGCAAAATTTTTCATGGGAGTTTAATACATAACATATGCAACTGTATATTCACGAAAATAGAAAGTAAACACTTTTTGTAACCTCAAATCAACTTGTTGAAACTTTTTGCCACATTCAACAATAATTTTATCAACTTTAGTCAGTACAATGTAATTACTCATTTATCAGTCGGGCATCTGGATTCTTCAATCATGGATTCCAAACAACGAATACATGTAATGACGCTGGCGAATAGTATAATCGGTGTTAGTATACTGGCAATGCCCTATTGTTTCAAACAGGTAATTTTTATTTACCACTCATATATCCCACATTTTAATGAATACATCTATGTTTATAGTGTGGAATAGTACTCTCTATTGTCCTGCTCCTCTTCAGTAGTATACTATGCAGATTAGCCTGCCATTTCCTATTGAAATCTGCAATCAAAGCGAGACTACGAACATTTGAATTTCTCGCATATTATGTCTTTGGATCGGTTGGCAAACTGTTTGTTGAGATTGGAATGATCGGTTTCTTACTGGGGACCTGTGTGGCCTTCTTTGTAGTTATGGGAGACCTGAGTCCACAGATTATTGCTCAGGTGACTGAAACGAAAAGTATGGAAACGTTAAGGACCACGATTTTGATTGCATTGGGCTTGTTTTGTGTTCTACCGCTGGGATTGTTAAGAAATGTGGATAGTTTAAGCAGTGTCTGTATTGCTACTATTTTGTTTTATGCTACCTTAGTTTTAAAGGTAAGAATTTCAATTTTTAAGAAGTCAATTTCCATTTTTGGAAGGTAATTTACACTTTTAAGAAGTTAATTTTAGTAATTACCATTTTTAAAGATATTCTTAGAATCTGCACCTCATCTAGTCGATATGAAATGGTTTGAACACGTTGATTTTTGGCGACCAAGTGGAGTCCTTCAATGCATACCAATTTTCTCAATGGCGTTATTTTGCCAAACACAACTGTTTGAAATCTATCAAGCAATACCGAATGCTTCCTTGGATAAAATGAACGAAGTCGTCAAAATCGCTGTAAATATCTGCACATCTGTTTATATAACAGTCGGTGTATTTGGGTATATTGCTGTCTCGCATAAACCGAACTTTAGTGGCAACATTTTAATGGATTTCGAGCCTTCGATTGTGACTGAAACGATGAAACTTGGGTTTGTCCTGTCTGTAGCTTTCAGTTTCCCATTGGTGATCTTTCCGTGTCGAGCAAGTTTATATTCACTCTTTTGTCGACCAGTAAGTCACAACAATTATATTATACCACATATTTTACTGATTCATATCGCATTTATTTAATAAACCGAAATTTTACAGACTTACACAGGTTTACATGACTCATCAAATTTATACATTCCCGAAGGCAAATTTCGCCTTTTGACGATTGTGATCGTCACCGTATCATTGATTATAGGTATATTGATACCTAACATCGAATTAGTTCTTGGCTTAGTTGGTTCTACGATTGGTATTATGATTTGCGTGATTTTTCCGGCGACTTGTTTCATTTGTTTGACTAATAAAAACACAAATGAACGCGTCCTAGCTCAAATTATGCTGATTATTGGCATTGCTGTAATGGTTCTGGGAACATATGCGAATTTATATGCAATCGACAATATTGAGATCGCAAATATTGAACAAAAGTTAACATCGAAAGCAATCAATATAAATATTGACATAAAAGATATTCCACAAAGTTTACAACTTGGGCAAAAGGCGAAAGAAATACAAATAAAATTACCAGATGTTAAAGAAATTAAGGAAATTCGGCATGAGCCTGTGCAACCTGAAGAACCGGTTGAAGAAGTTAAGGAAATTCCGAAAGAAACTAAAGAAGAACCCAAAAAAGAAATTGAAGAAACGCCGAAGAAAGCTGAGGAAACTTTACAGGAGCCTGTTCAGGAAAGTAAAGATGAAAAGAAGGAAATAAAGGAATCTTTAGCAATTTCTAAAATTGAGAAGGAAATTATTCCCGAAATGGATTTAGAGGCTATTAAAAAAGAAGATCAGGAGCTTGAAAAAGGTGTGAATGTTAAAGATAAACTCGTGGCGCATGAAAAGTTGGTGGAGCAAGAGAAGCAACTTTTGGAGGAGAACAAAAAGGTTTTGGAGGAGATTAAAATACAGAAACAGCAGCAACAGGTGAATGTGGAGAAGTTGATAGCAGTGAAGAATATTCAAAGTATTGCACAAAAAGCGATTGAGACTATTGTCGATGTAAAGTTGAAGGATTCGAAGACTTTACAGAAAATTGAGAAAGAAAATGTGGCTGAGATTAACCATATTGTGTCGCAGAATGAAGAAGAAAATTCAAAAATCGAAGAAATTAAACTGATTCCGATTAATGTTAACTTGAAAAATGTAAAATCAGAGCCATTGTCGTATCAATTAGGCTTACATGAAATGTCAAATGGTAAAAATCAAACGCAAAATGAAAATGTACTTATTGAACCGGCAAAAGATGTAATAAATCGGGAAAATAATGATGAGAAATCTTCAAAAGTGGAAGAAAAACAAGAACGAAGTGCCAATAAGGCTGAAGAACAACGAAATCCTAGTGTTGTTGACATTTTAGGAAAGATTGATAAGAAAAACTCATTGCCAAATGAAATCAAACAGGCTGTAGATTTGGAAAAATTGAAAAAGAACTTTACTGAATATTTTATGAGACTTTTACAGAATGCTAAAGTGATTAATAACGGAAATCAAGATGGCGAAATGAAAGATAAACCATTACATGATGATGAGGAAGTAAGAAATGCCAAAGTTGAAGATTCAATTGATAAAGATAGAAAGGCAGCTGAAGAAGTGGTGAAGGAACTTGTGAAGAAAGAAGCTGAGAAGAAGCATGATGAAAATATGGAACTACGCAGGGAAATACTCTCTACGGATTATGAAAGTAAGGTTGTGAAACGGTCTATTCAAGTCCTGGGTGAGGAGAATTGTGAGAAAGATGATGTGGTGGAGAAGGATTTTTAAGTTTAAACATTAGTAGGGAAACTGACATTTGTGTTACCTGTGATTACTTTCTTTATTTTGAGGCATTATTTAAATAAATACGAAGGTATTTTTATTTGGTTTAGTTTTTTTTTTTAAATTTAGTTTTACCTCCGCCATTTCACAGCCATATTGGACCCTTGAACTCCCGTTCGATTTATTTCTGCATCCAATTCGGAACAAAAATCTCAGAGGACTAAACACCAAAGCTCTTCCGTTAGATATCATAGAAGCTATATATTTAGGTCCTGGTATTATTACCTCATTCACAAACTAATACATTTCCTACAAACCTTTAAAAAGAAATAGTCACCTTAAAAAAACTTTTTAATAGTTGCTGGCAAAAAATCATGCATAACATGTTTAAAACAACGCCTTAGTGACTAACCGTCTACGAACTTTTGCAAAAAGCGCCCACAATAAATATGCATAAGCAGCCCACACGAAATTGATGCGATGGCACAATGAATGAAATTCTTTGGGCACGACCTGAGTGAGTGTGGTAATCGCGGGTTTGTCGTTGGTCCAAATCGTTCGCCGGCGTGCGAAATTAACTAATGTGACGTCCATAAATACGTTGCACATGTCCCAGATTTGCTACGTCCACCTAGGCGGGATGGCGAAAACCGGTGCTGACCGTATGACACTGGCCGACCACCTCCATGTGCCGCCGCCGGCCCGGGCGGCAGCAGCAGCCAACTGGGCAGGCACACAGTCCTCCACGAGACGCGTTTCAACGTACTGCAATTTTTGTGCTAATTCTACGACGTCGGTGCAGATCGTACTTATTTTAAGTCTTCCTAAAAAACTACTATTAAAATTTGCAATTAAAGTTATAAATAAAGTTAAACTACGCTGTTAAAGTTATATAAAACATTAAATCATTTTACATATTGTTTAGAACATGTGTATTAGGTGTTATAATAACACATAAAAGGATTAAATACTTTGATATAGTGAGTAAAGTGTCGAAAATACGATGAAGATTTATTTTAAAGAACTGTGACTTAAGTAAAAACTAATTATATAAGTTCAGTTACTTAAAATAAGTTATAGAAGAGACATAGAGGTTTTTAAGTGATTTAGTTTAGATAGTTATGGGTAGTCCGATGAAACATGCGATTGGTGGGAGTATTCATCGTATAAGAGAGTTTGAACTTGAAAAAGTAAGTTTTTAAGACCAATGAAACAATTGTTGAACATTTAAGTAATTTACATTATTGCATTACAGAATATTATGCCATAAAATGTTAATATTCTACTTATAATTTTAGAAACTGTTCATTTTTATTGATATTAATTAAATTTGTCTCTTTTTCGGTAGTTTTTTAAAAATTTAGCAGCCATGTTGTTTTTGATACCTTACTTTAAAAGGTTATTATTCTGTTAAACTTATTCAAATCAAAATCAATAGCTAAATAGTGGCTGAGATGAATAATTAGTCCTCAAAGAGTTTAAATAATTCGAATCAAGTTTCTATGTGCAGCTTATTTCAGGAAAGTGCTTGACCCTGAATGCCAAAAGCCGGCTATGAATGTACCCGAGTGTCTCTGCTGCTATTTATAAAACGAGACACAGGCTTGAACATGACAATATTCGCACGACTAATCACCGAATATCTCACGCTTTTCCCCGAAATTTACATTCAAACAATTTGGGGTTTCTATCCGTTTTGTCTTGACGCTGCCGAATGCCAGCCGTTTGAGACACGATTGTTTTCCAATAGATTAAAAATAAATAGTTGCGTATAATTTGGAATAATTCCAATTAGCTGATGTGCTAGCGCACCGAACGTTTAACTGGGACTTTTGTAGTCTGGTTACTAGACGCTGACTTAATTAACTTATAAGTACTGCCAACTTTTTTTGAAGCATTTGATATGATTGTTTATTAAAAGCTGTCGTTTCACATCATAAAATATTGAAAATGGCTTTTTGATATAATTAACGATAGCAATAATAACAACGGAAATGGTAAATGGAAGGAATAGTTTTATAAGCAGCAGCAAATAAAAAAATGTTAGAGAACCTGTTTTTTTCAGGTCAGCTTAGCAGATGAATTTGATATACTTCAAATTGTTGGTGAAGGATGGTTTGGCAAAATTCTACTCGTCGAACACAAAGCCACCGATACTGAAATGGTGCTGAAAGCGTTGCCGAAACCCTACACAGCTCTGCGCGATTTTTATCGCGAGTTTCACTACGGATTACACCTTGGCGCACATAAAAACATCATTAGCACCTATGATGTTGCGTTCGAGACTGCTGGTTTTTATGTTTTCTCGCAGGAGTATGCACCTTTAGGTAAAGCAAAAATAAACAAATTGAAAACTTGCAACTTTAAACTTGTGCGCTTAAAATTAAGTTTAAAAAATAGAAAAACTTTAACCTACAAAATCTAATCCAATTATAAGTATATACTAATATAACAAAAACTTAACCTAGAAATAATTATGGTAATTAAATATTGCCTTGAAGTTTTTTAATAACTGTAATTTCAAAGGTATTAATCAAAGGTACATCAATAAAAAAGGAATTTCAATCAATTGTCAAATAATTTGAAAGATGTAGTTGTTAATACTTCTCTGGCAAAGATTTTCGCATAGTTGCGATTTAGACAACAGTTTGTCTACTCATGCACGGTTCCACACAAGAAGGTGGCAGCTATTTTTGGTCCCCTTGGCGTTGGTAGTAAACGCTGCCAAACGAGGCATATTCGTCCCTGTGAAATTTGCAATTTACATATAGTAGGTGCAGTGGATCTTATAATTGCAAATTTAAGATAAGAAAGTGGGTCTATACCCACTAATTGTATAAACAATGGAGCAAAGAATAAAAGCTTGATAAACATGTAGGTGTAAAGTGGGACCATAATTTTTCAGTTTATTTAGTTAATAACTCCAAGTGGGATGTTATACCAAGTTTTTTTTTTGTTTATTTAATTTAAAGAGTAAATAATATTGCAAATATTTTTTCAGGTGATTTGACATCAAACGTGCAGGATACCGGCATTGGTGAGCCACATACGAAAAAGGTGGCCAAACAGTTGGCGTCTGCGTTGGAACACCTGCACACACGCGATCTGGTGCATCGCGATGTCAAGCTCGACAATATCCTCGTGTTCAAGTCGGACTTTTCGCGTATCAAGCTTTGTGATTTTGGCGAGACGCGTCGCGTGGGATGTGTTGTTCCACGCCGTAATGAATGGCTACCTTACGCTCCACCAGAGGTTTTGGAAGTTCAAACAGATACAGATTATACGTAAGTTTTTATTATGATAAAAAATGTCATTAACAAAACATTTGGCTCTTTCTTCACTTTCAACGGTCAGGGTCCTCCTCGTCTTTGTTCTTCTTTCTAGGTCTCAGGTCTCTTGTTGCAGAAATTGAATTTCTTGAAAGATGGAATTCCACGAATATCTTCAACGTTACGGTGGACGACCCAGTTGTCAGGGCAATTTTCAGAATAGATTTAACAGAATTGGACCATTTGCTATTTTGTCACTTTCGTTTGGAAATTTATTTAGTTATGATCTAATAGATCCCATCAACTCACTTAAATGGTCTGTCATTACATAATCTATAATATGAAATTTCTCTAAAAACTGAAATGCCCAAAGATTCACTATAATAATCAATGCTATCATTGTCACTCCTCAGAGTTTTCGTAAAGAGGTAAAACATGCTTCTCTTTATTTTCGTAGCACTTCAACCATCGTTATTACAAATGTAACCTTTTGAAATACGCAAGATTTTGAAGTAATACAATACAACTTTTTCCTCCCTAATTTAACCACTATTTTGAATGGTCCTCCTGATCGCCATTAAAAAACCTACCTCCTTATCTCAAAAAATATTTATGTCAAAAGGAAAATACTAATATAATAATAAAATATATAAGTATATAAAATGCAAATTCCTGATTATTCCAGAGCTGTAACATCTCACGATGTATGGCAATTCGGCATTGTGATCTTTGTCTGCCTCACTGGCTGTCTTCCATGGCAAAAAGCAGCCCGCGATGACCCTCGTTTCGTTCGCTACCTAAACTGGCATCTTAGCACCATGAAAATCGGCCGACAACCAAAACTCTTCAAACTTATCTCCTCGAAAGGTCAACGACTCTTCAAAAAGTACCTTGAACCACGTCGCGAGAAACGCCCCAGTGGATTAGCGGACCTCTACAGATACATGAACGACCGTTGGCTCTCTAAAGTTGGCATCGAGAAAAACAACGAGGTGCCTACTGAAGAAGAAGGTCTATGCCCATCGATGTACAGTTTCCATTCCAGTCCCGAAGAAAAGGACCGCCTTCTGCACACTTTAACAGCATATGGCCTTGAGACGACTGTAGATAGAAGTGCAAAGAAAGATCGTATCCGGGACTGGATACAGAATAGTGTGATTGAAGAAGAAGACGAAGAAGAAGTTGAAGATTCCGAGAAGGAGCTTGAGGATAACCAAAATGGACCAATGGGGGAAATTTTACAGGACCGGGGACCGATTTCCGAAAGACGGATTAGTAATGGTCACGCAACGATTGAAAGGAAGGTGAAACGACGGAATTCGACGACAAGTAGACGGAGTGTCCGGATTGAACCCGAAGTTTACTCACCTCCTATTGATCCTAGAATTCCTCTAGAGCAACAGAAGGATAAAATCCATCCGCAGGAAAATAGGACGTCTTCAAAACCGAACAAACTGGTACAAATGAATTCGGTTGAGTCCAGCGGTAATTCCAGCATGTATACGAGTAATGAATCATCCACATCGCAAACAACGATAAATTTCGAACATTTTGGTGTACAATCGGCGCTACCATTCCATAATATTAGAGTTCAAAGCCATGATTACACAGTTCAGCATAAAATCAACGTTCAGGAACCTCAGAACAAAGAAAATCCTCAAGAACAATATACAATATTGCCATCTATTCCATCTAATATACCTACTAGTCCAGAAAATCACAGGGACCAACAAAACACTTCAGAAAATATAGACAGAATTGATAACAGTAATCAGAATCCTACGAAACGTACTCCTGTGGTCCCAAAGAGGTCAATGCGTGAAGAGAAACGATTCGCTGCGTATCGCAACGTGGGTAGTAAGAGCTCATCGAGTAATAGCAACAACTCGAATGAAATTTCGAAGAAATAATCTGTTTTTACTCATGAAATAATCTTTCTATTTATTGTATGATTGTGAGTTGTTCTCGAACGTATACGAATGTTTGAATGTGTGCTCAAATATTTGGCAATAAACAGGACGAAGTATTGCCAGATGTATTTTAATAAAACAAGCATCTACCGTGGATTTATTCTCAGAGAGAGAGGCTACATATTGTTTTTTTTTTGATTACGTTATAATGTTACTAAGTTTTTACTTACCAAGAAAAATAAACTTATGTAAAGGATGTTTGTATATCCATTTTAAATTCTGTTTTTTTGTTGCTATTTTAAGAACTATATTATCATGTAAATCGCAATGTTTTATTAGGAATTGATATGATAGGGGTAATAATCAAGAAATTGCTTCTTTTTATTTATCAGTTGTTGTTTGACCTTTTTTATGCCTTAATTGGCTCTACTTTCGGACACTGCTGATTATTTGTTTTGTGGAGGTGATGGGTGCCGGTTGATGATGGGATATAGAGAGTTGATATATACACAGTTTATTGCAATACAGATAGGAAACGTTTACAAACACAACAAAGAATAGTCCGAAACAAGAATAGTCCGAATAGCCCCAGATAAATCGCCACGTGGAAAAAGATCCCTGGGAAGACCTCGTAAAAGAGGAGTGACCACTTAAACCCTAACTGAAGTAAGAACAGACAAAAAGCTTAAACAAGGACCAGAAGAAGAAGAATTGGCTCTAAAGTGCTTTAAAATTAAACAGTATAGCGTGTAAAGATTGAAACATACTCTTTGGAAAGTAAATATAAAAGGCCTCTTCACCAAATTTCATTTGATTTAGGGATGGTTGACTAAGAAACCCCAGAAATGAACCTGTTTCTATATTATCTGTGATGCTGATAAAGATGCTTTTTTATATATAACTTATGGTAAAATCTGTTTTCTGCAAACTAATTGTATCGCCTTGAAATTATTTTAATGAATTAGCATATGATAGGAATCGTTGTTGAAAGTGTACATTTCTCTGCATCGATTCCACTTCTCTAGCGTCAATCAACTTGAGTCAACATAAGGTACATTTTATCACGTTCGTTTCTTGACAAAAATTTAATGGGCCAATAAAATCGCGCAATAAAGACTCGAGGTTTCTATGGTTACGGGCCGTCGCAACCAGGACAATCAGTATGTGAGCAAAGCGAACGTCTACGTTCGGTAAATTCCGTAGTTAAATACATTCGAATCGTATTTCGCCTGTGATCTGTGGCAACCCGAGACGGGTGCGGCAGAACTCGACCGGCAGTTGCCAAGTTATCAACACTAATCATATGCCGTTGAATGCGCGTTGTTACGAGAACTAACCTATAACAACTGTTAATATAATTTGCTAGAGAATCAACATTGTGAAGTGTGAAGAAAATGTCGGATATATGCCGAACCTGTCTGACCAAGAAGGAAGAAATGATATTGATCTTCAACCAAGACAAATCACCATTAATAATCGACATGATTATGTCAATATCTTCTGTAGAAGTAAGCTATCTAGTATTACAACAAACAATGTTGATATGTCGCAGTTAGCTGTCTCGCTTTCTCGCTAGTAACACTTTGCATGCTTGACTCGTTGACATTTTTTCTGGCGTTCTGTGACTCGACACAGAATGATATACCTTGTAACGAAAAATGATGGAATAAATTGTGTAATTCAAACTTTGTTTTAACCAATGTGTCCGGGTATGGAGGTTAGTAATAGTTCTAATTTCGTTTTTATTGAATTAAACGACACAAAACTTCCTACAGTTTGTAGAAAATTTCAATCTGAACCGATAGGTGCATAATTTATAGTCCTAGGAATAGGGCATATATGAATAAAAATATAATCTTTAGGACTAGAAATCATTTTTCTGAAACCTTGGATGATGACTTATAATACCCAACTTCAACTATATCAAAATTTCTAAACAATTAAACGAAGCACTTCTGCAAGAGTTAGTAGTAAATTTATTTCTGAATCGAATAGAATATGATTTGTATACGTTGGAAGAAAGAAAATATAAATAAAAATGAGGACTATCTCATAAAGAAAGGAAACTCACGGTCCAGCTAATTGTCGCCATGGAAATTGTTAAATAATCGAAATTTTTACCATTTTAGTTCATACCAAATGACAATCTACCTTCTCAAATGTGCATCACTTGTTTTGATACTTTAAAGATTGCATATAACTTCAAAGAGCAAGTAATAAGCTCAAATAATGAGTTGCAAAAACAAGCACGATCAAAATTACTACCACTTCAAGGTACTATACTTAAGAAATATTTATCTTTCATTGTAATGAAAAGGCTTTTCGTTTTAGCAGCAAATTTCGAAAAGGTTGAAATAAAACAAGAGGCTGACCACTTTTATAATGAGGAGAAAGCATATATGACTATTAGCGACACAAATGAACATATATCTGTTGCAAAATTTGCATTGAATGCTGATGATCCTCGGTCAAACTATCCTGAGCCTTTGTCATCAATAGACCCTTTGTCAGAAACTCCAATTGAATCTGTTAAGGTTGAACCAACCGATAGATGTGAAGATGTGGATATGCCTGGGGCAAGTGCATCCGAAACTTTTAGTTCCCATTTTGACGAAACATATTTGACGCTTGGAGAAGATGATGATATTTTTGTAAAATCTGAAGAAAATTTCGAAACCACTCCACAACAGATTATGTATACAAATAATACAGCTGATAACGATTTTGGTCCAGACGATAATTTACCTTTATGTATACACGTAAACACTGGTTGCCATGAATCTCAAGTTCAGCAAATTTCGAATGAAAATAGCAACTTGAGTAGTCATTCACAGAATCGAACTTATGCAATGAATAGTGAATTATCTGCATACGAAGAAAGTAGCAAAGCTTCTCAAGGGTAAGTTGTTATATCTAACTAGCTTTAAGAGTCATTTCGAAGTATTAAGTTACACTGTGCAGCATGGTATAGTTTTTAAAGAAATTGACATTAATTCTGCGGTAATCGTCATACTTTACCGTTGCTCTCTGCATCCAATTATGACCTCCTCTTCCTTCACTAGCGAATTTCTAGAGTAAATTTTGACCAGAGACCAATTAAAACCGACATTAATGGGATTAAAATAGGTTTTAGTGCATGTCAATTATACTAGGCTCGATAGAGCAAAAGTGTTTCATCATTACCAGAAGTTTGCTATTAGTTTATTATTGTTATTTTTATGATTATCTTGATTGTGGAAAATCCATAATCATGTGAAAACAACAGAAAATATTACTAAATTTGCAGCACAGTGTTACTTAATCTTCATTTAGAAGTTAATCATATCTATATCTTCACGTTGAAGAAATTAATACATTTACAATTTCTTTCCAGTGATAAACCACCCTACAAGTGCACACATTGCAATGAACAATTTAATTCGAAAGGTACATTCAAATCGCATGTTAATAAGCACACCAGCCCTCATAAGTGTGATCTTTGCGACGAAACCTTCGGCTGGCCCAGCGATTTAAAGAGACATATGAGGAAGCATACACAAGAGAAACCCTTCAAATGCCAATTTTGCTATGCGTTGTTTTCGGAGTCTGGTAACTTGAATAAACATCTTCGCAAGCAGCATGCGGGCGAAAACACCCCCAGACCCCATAAATGTGAGATTTGTGGAAAAAGATTTGCCTTTATCAGCCGTTTAGAGAAGCATATGAAATGCCATCCACCCGAAAAAGTTTATAAATCCAGACATACGGGTATTATCTATGATTGTGAGGTTTGTGGAAAAAGCTTTTCCTGGCTCAGCCGTTTTCAGACGCATATGAAGAGTCATACGAACGAAAGGCCCTACGTGTGCCTACAATGCAATGCTAGGTTTACGCTGGCTTGTAATCTGAATCGACATATAGCTAAGCATAAGGGTGATGTCACTCCCAAGCCCTATAAATGTGAAGTTTGTGGGAAAACCTTCTCTTGGGTGAGCACTTTGAATATACATATGAGAAGTCATACGCAAGAAAAGCCCTACACATGCAAACATTGCAATATGGGATTTAAGGAGGTAGGTAATATGAATGTACATATTCGGAAGAAGCATGCAGACACAGCCAATGCAAAATCTTAGGCGTCGTTCACACCGGCTTTCGGCTTCTATGCCTACCCTTATCTAACGAATGTAGATAAAAAGGGATAGTTAGTATTGCTAGATTGCTCAAAACCAGGGTAATTAAATAGATCGGGCTTTTACAAGCGTTGTGGAGATAATGAACCTTCCTAACGAAAAGTATACCTACTTTGATGAAATGGAGAAAAAAGGACGACAGATCTGAACATGTGTTGAAGTCATGAATCCATCAATGGTATAGACGAGGATGTACCAAAGCAGATGGGTGGGTACCACTGAAATGCGAAGCCGAAGCGCGCTCGCTGTGTGAACTCATCGGGCCTCGAAAAGCGAGGCGACGCCGCCGGTATGACAGTCCTCTTAGAATTGTTAATATTGCGATGAATTTGGATGATTAAAACAGAGGAAGCCGAACCAATTGCTGTTCTAAGCTATCTTCTTATTTTAATAATCCTAGTATATATTAGTAAAGTTCGTTTAATATTTGTTCATCAAATTTTTTAAATTTTTTTCTTATATGGAACTATTAATAATAAATATGAATATATTAATAATCCTTTTCTAGCAAATGTTTCATTTATAACACTTATTTCAGCCTGAATGTTATTTTCCACACCAGGTATTTTGATAATATCAAATTTATTAACAATATTTTATCAGGAATAAACTAAAAATCATTATATCACTATAGGCAACCATATTTACCAGAATAACTGCTACATACGATAATGTATTGTACTATTTCTAACCAAACATTCCCATGTGTTTTCCTCAAAGTTTCTCAATCAATTTGGAATAATTTATACTAATAAACAAGGAAAATGGGTCGATTAAACGTTTCCCTCTTACGATATCTTACTCATGAAGACTTCAGAGTAATAACAGCCGTAAGTCAATGTGTTTACAAAGTTTAATCCACGTATCTCAATCTTGCAACATTTTCTCCATTAAAATTGATTTTATTCCATCTTTGCAGATTGAAATGGGAATGAAAAACCATGAATTGGTTCCAGCTGCTTTAGTTGCGTCCATTGCCAACTTAAAACATGGTGGTGTACACAAACTTTTACGTGATTTATGCAAGAACAATTTATTAAGCTACGAAAGAGGCAAACGATGTAAGTTTCTACATTTACCAATCATGTTTTCATGGATTTATTTAAATACCATTTGTTTGATTAATTGCAGACGATGGATACAGACTAACAAACATGGGTTACGACTACTTAGCTCTTAAAGTACTCACGAAACGAGAGGTTGTTTCATCATTCGGTAATCAAATTGGTGTTGGAAAAGAAAGCAATATTTATGTAGTTGGAAATGAAGAACAGGAACAATTGTGCTTGAAACTACACAGATTGGGAAGGACTTGTTTCAGAAACATCAAGGATAAGAGAGATTATCACAAACATAGAAAGAATGCTTCGTGGTTATACTTGTCTAGAATTTCTGCAACTAAAGAGTTTGCCTACATGAAAGCATTGCATCAAAGAGGGTTTCCTGTCCCTAAACCTATTGATTGCAATAGACATTGTGTTATTATGGAGTTGGTTATTGGTAAACCTTTGTAAGTATATTTTTAGGGTTTTTCTTTTGTTATTCATAACTTCGATTTTTTTTAGAATAAATGTAATGGAGGTTAATGATGTTGAAGCCCTATATGACGAATTAATGAACTTAATCATACGTTTTGCTGATTCTGGTGTCATTCATGGGGATTTTAATGAGTTTAACATCATGATTACGGATGAAGATAAGCCAATTATCATTGATTTTCCACAAATGGTTTCAACGGCTCATCCAAATGCTGAGATGTTATTTGATAGAGATGTGAATTGCATTAAATTGTTCTTCAGAAAGAGGTTCAATTATGAGAGTGAATTATTTCCGAAATTTTCAGATATTGAACGATCTGATAATCTTGATGCAGAAATTGCTTGTTCTGGTTTTACTAAAGATATGGCTAGAGATATTAACATCGAATTGGGTTTGGAGAGTGCTTCAGATGATTCAGATACAGAAGAATATATCTCTGGAGAAGATGATGAAGAAGAAGGGAATCTTCAGGAATTACAGGAAGACAAGAGAGTAGCAACTAAGCAAAAGGCAGACAACATAGTTGAAAAAGAGAAATGTAGTAATAAGTGTGAAGATTCAAGTCGAGAGTTTCCTTCTTTGAGCAATCTTCTCGACGACATTAAAGCTGGTAAATTTGATACCAGTGATGCAGGTTCAGAAGAAATTGATTCAGGTTCAGATTCTTGTGATGGATCTATTGATGATAATTTTGAAAGTAGGAGTGTTCGTTCTACAGCAACAACGATTCATCCCGATGAAATTAAGAGGAGGGTGAAGAAGCAGTTGGTCACCAAGGAGAAGAGACAACAGAGGAGACGTTGCATTATTAAAGGTGAGGCTAGCGCCGTGACTAGGAGTCGACGAGAGAATCATGATACCATTAAACATAGTGGTGGTATTTGGGATTAGGTTTGATTATGTTTGATTTAATTATGTATATGATTGATTTTCACTGAAATAGATTTTTTTGAAATTTATTAAAAGATTATGATCAAAATATAAATGTTTTTACCAAATATTAAGGCATTAGAAAATAATTGTCGAATTTTAAGGTCTTCTAATGAATGCGCACAACAGATGCACACCCTAACTGAATTATCAATAAAACTGAGGAAGTTTCAATGCCAATACTTCTTTATACTATATCATAGAACCCAACCTATAATAACCCGCTCCTTTCCGAAATAAATATGCGAATCATCGGAATGTTAACATTCTCGAACGCATTAACATCGTATTGTTAAGAAATATGAGTGCAACGAAGCGGTCGGGCAGGGGCGGAACAGGTTTTTAGCTACTCTCACAGTAATAACATTGAAACACAGATGGCACTGCTATTGACACACGAACCTGTACGCACACACAAACTTATAATTACAATTATAAACTTATAATTACAATTGTTGCATTACTTATAAACTTTTGCAGCTGTTCTCCCACTTAACTCAGCATCCAACGCATGCGTGATGACATTGAAACACAGATGGCACTGCTATTGACGTATGTGCTCTTCTACTTTCAATGCTGTAAGCGAAGCTAAAAAACTATACTAATCGCTTCAGAATGAAATCTGAATCACATCTTGAGACAGTTTATTGTTTGATTAATTGCTTGATTTATATGTATATGTCGTACAGTTTTAGATTAAATTGCGCAGGAGCGATATTATTTATCGTTGAAGTGGAGTATAATTATGACAACGGGTAAAACACACAGTTACTTATTCAACTTAAATATTTATTAATTGGCCAACAGGTGTCTCTAGTAAAACCCTGATTTATCCACGTTTTAATCGCATATTGTTATAAATTAAAATTTATTTAGTTTACTTTTTTCACCTTTTCTATAATGGTTAAATTTGAAATAGGATCTTTTTTTTAAAATTTACTTATTTAATACATTTTAAGTACAATGCTAGATGTCACTATTATTAATTTCTTTGAAAAATATCAAAAAGTAGTGTATTCTTTTAAAATAACATTAGTAATTATTGCTATTAACTTTTCATCATATGTAGTAAGCTTTGAAAATCAGTTAAAAGCTTTTGGAAAAACAGTTTTATTTAAAGTCCTAAAATATTTAAAATATTGTTGTGAAAATTTCTCACAGATGGCGCTAGCTGTACCGAAAGCAAATATTTAACATAAATTTTTGTTTTTCGAAACTTCCATTATTGCTTTAATTATAATCGTTCAATTTTCTTCTGTTGTGTTTTATTCTTATAGAACATTTACTATCCTAGACTAGTGTAAATATATGTCAGTTTACGTGATAGTAAACATGAAACTCCAATGTACCACTGGCGTACAACATAATTGCCCCAAATTGATTACCATGCTGCCGTACAATGTAAGTAGCGCGAAACGATGCGATGATGGCCTGCTTCGGGCAGCATATTCCTCGTCCCCGGACGTGTACCCCCACCTGCCACCTCCTAATAGATTTACCAGGCATACAAGTTGATTACACAGCAGGATACGTGTCGTGCGCGCGGTCCTCTCCAATAATCGGGGCTAATTATTCATGAATTCAAAGCGGCATTGATCTCTTCCGGAGGCTAGATGCGTGGTGGCGTTCCGCTGTCGCCTAATTTTCTAATAGCTCGCCGCATGCACAATCTGTGCACTTGTGCATTTACCATCCAACGTTGTGTCCTTCCTGCAATATCCTTCGTGTCCATGATTGCCGGATTTCAGTGCAGTTAAACATTTCGTAATCATTTCATGTTTGCAGACAACAGTTGAATAGCATATAAACGCGAAAACTAGTTGTTTTAATTACAGTCGCGCACTTGTAGCGTCTGGGCAAGCTACTGTTTAATTAAAATTTAAATAAGTTAGGATGCATTATGAGATTACAAGTGTGTAATTTCATGTTTTTGTTATTTATGAGGTTTACCGTTGTTTTAGAGTCGTTTTATGAGCGGAATTAGTTTGTTTTTCTGCACTTTGGGTGAGTAATTGGTTAATACTCGTAACGATGCACGGATTAAACGGATTTATATACGAAGTAATGAATGTGCTTTAATATTAATATATTTATTTATATTAATATTTAAATTAATATAAATGCTAATGACTTTTACAAAGAATATTTCCACAAAATACATTTATTGGCTTAGATGTATTGTATCTAGAGGACAATTGAAAAATGTTTATTATATTTCACGTAGTTGAGATTCTATATTGATAGTTTATATTCATTAACAACGGTCCACAAAAATGTAATATTGGACGAATAGCGAACCGCTGACAAACTTGTTATACAAAGGAAAATCTGGCCCACTTCATAAGCACAGACCTCTTACGGCAATAGCAAATTCTCAAAGCAACACCCAAAAGAACATTTTTAGAAATGAATTATTCGGTAATACGATCCTATTATTAGTATAATTTCGACGAGTTATGTTCTATGATTTATTTCCTTTGTGCCATTACTGTTGAAGAATAGTGATGACATAATAAACAAACGCTTGAAAATGACATGAAAGTACGTAAATCGAGAGTGTGACATTGGCCTACGGACATTTCCATTTCACTGCCGTGTTACGGCCTCCGCGCACCGACGACACCGACTCCACGAATGCGAAATCGATTGACATGCGCTCGTTCTAATGCCATTTCCCCAGTTTCCGCGCATGTTGCATACGCCCAGCCAAGTGCGTTACACGAACGCAAGTGAAACACAATACCATAAAACGCCATCGACTATTGTGTCTAATGGAGTGATAGTGGTCCATCCACATTCACACACTGCAGCAAGTACTTGCTGACATTACTGACACATTCGAGACGACTGAAAGACATCCGAATATTCAGCCATTATCACTTTGGGCTGTAGCTTATACCTTTTTGACGCTTGCGAAAGACAACCTCATGGCGTTTTGCGTTGGAAATTCTAACAGGGAAATATCGGGGAGTCACAAATAGGAATGTACTACATAGCACACAGTCGGATAGGGTTTGGCAGAGCCTCCTGGGAGTGCGAAGATGAGCGAGGATGTCATTGCCATGGTAACACCCTGGCTGCATGCCATTGCAGATTTAAAAGCGCTCATAAAGAGCACAGGGATGTACATGCGTGTTGGGAGGGCAGTGTAGACGGGCTAAGCGATTACACGTAAAAGTACGCTGCGGCAAAATACAGCGTATACAATTCCAACGTTTTTGGATTAACCAGCAGGTTGTTCCCAACGTGTTGGAAACAGGCAGGTTCTGGAATGGCTCCAATGGAGGCTCATTTCTTGCTGTCATAAGCTTACAAATAGGATGGTGGATACTGGCGAAAATGAAATTGAGCAGGCGACTTTCTGTTTGTTTAAAAATATTTCGCATTTTTTATGAAATTGAATTCTGTTTTGTTATAATACAAGACTTCCTAAACATAAGATCAAAGAGGAGTAAAAGCTGCAACCCGTAGGAAAATATGTCTTCTATTAAGTCCCTTGGATTATCCTCTTGGTATCTCTTGTTGTTTTTTGCCTCTCCTAGTATTTCTTCTATCAGTTTGTCCCTTTTGTAGAGCTTTCCCTTTTGTCCTTTCTTTGTATTATCCATGACATAATTTCTTTGTAAGACTACTCGGATCCAATTTTTTAAAGTGTACCTGTAGGATTAGAAACAGTTTTTTTAACAAATCATTTCACTTTTCATTTTTAGTTAGGCATAATTAGATTATGTAAGCCAATATCATGATACGTTAGGTTAAATTGGACCTCAAAGTGAAGGGTATGGTACTTCCTTAAATGACATATTGAGGAAGGAGGGGACTCTAATTGTTGTCTAGAGATTCTTTTTGGTTATGCATTTTTGAGCAGGGGGGGGGGGAGTTGTTTCTAAGTCTATATTTGATCATTCGCTTGGCTGTACTAAAAACTCGATTGATGTGACACGTTGGGCAGGTTTAACCGTGATGGAACCGAGGAAACTTGTACATAATACTTGATGCCCATTAAATAGTAATTACAAATTTATCGACCGTCTGAGGACGATTCAACTATTTGAGATATCTTCTAGGGATACTGGCTAGATCTAGATGAATAAACTTAACAGGTCCTTGAATGACTCGTGTACAAAACGAGTGTTACAAGACCATTCTGAGTCTATATTTAACTCGCTTGGCTTAATGAATATCTCGCTTGGCTTGGCCAATAATTCTCTTGGCATTTTAAAATAATAAGAAATTACCTACTACTTAACGAATACTTCTGGATCTGATGGCGATTCAAGAAATGTCTTCTCTGATTGCAGAGTAGACATGGTTGTTTAAGCTTAACCAGTACTTGTCTCAGTACCTGTCCCTGAATCTGTTTTGCCCAATAAGACGTCCTACTTCAACACTGACGTCTGAAAATAAGTTAGGAAAACCCTGAATGCCTAACAAGGCTCAATTGCCTCCTTTTTAGTTGAGTTCAAATTTCCTCCTCCTCTCCCTTTTCGGTAGGCTCATGCTTGTTTGTGGTGCTTCATGCTTTTTCCGACGTTGACTTCCATGATTCTGACCACCTCTTCGGTGGTCTTCCTACCGGTCTTTTGGTGGCGGGGCGATTGGTTTTTGACCATTTTGCCATCCTATTGTTTGCCATCCTGTCGACGTGATCGTTCCATTGCTTTCTTCTGTGTCTGTCACACTTGACTTTGATTTCTACGTCCAATTCAGCTCTTATGGTCTCGCTTCGTATTCGGTCCCGTAGGGTCACCCCTTTTATTCGCCTAAGGATTTTCATTTCAGACGTTCTCATTGTTTGTTTGTTTTTTGATGTTTCAGCCCTTGTCTCGTTAGCATACGTGAGGATCAGGCGAATGCAAGTTTTGTAAATACGGATTTCTGTTTTGTCCTGAGGTGTATGTTTTTCCATATTATATGTGATTAGATTAAATGCAAGATGGTTAGGTTTCCCATGTTTGCAATTACCAAATAATTTGCTTGCCCTTTATAAAATAGTTTTCTATTATATTCATATCTAAATATATATAAGGTGTAATTCAAAGAGAAGGAGATAGTAGGACGAAGGGAAACGGAAGGCGAAATGTTAAATGTATTGCGAATATTTGCGAGATCTCATTCGGAAAAGTCATTCGTGACACAACAAAATGCAAAATAGCAGAGTACGTCATGTATGCTGCGTAAGAGCATTGCTCGTAAACGTTGATGTACGATGCCATCCCAGTACATTTCCACCATTTTCTATATGACGCCGGGTGCGATACAATTTCGATGGTGATGGTGGATGCGCCTCGTTGGAAGAAGACTGCTCTCTGTGAATATGCGCCACCAGGCAACCACCAAATGACGGCCATCTTTCCGCGTGGTGTTACTGCATCCAATTTCAGTTTCATGTTTGAATGGCCGAAACGAGTTGATCCTTCAGCATTCTTTTGTTATCCTATCTGTCAGTTGAAAAATAGAGAGTACGTTTATTCTGGTTAAAATTTACTTTTGTTTAAATGTTTGGTATTATTTATATTTTTCTAAATTAATTTATTTAATAAAGTAAGTGAATTGTTTATAAGTTGAATTATTATAGGTTAAGAGGCCAAGTACAATGTACAATAAGTTGCCCAGATTCTCCTTTGCTTGGAATTTGATACGCTATTCACCAATTTCAAAAAGTCACGTTGCCATGTGTGATAAATGAATTAAATACAATATATTTGAGTATATGTTCAAAATTGCCAGCTATTTTATATGCTCGTACTTCTCATCAGCATCTTGATTTGCTTGGAGTGATAGAAATCAATGGTGTTAGACCCCAATATAACTAATTACATTGAAAAGGAATTGAATAGAGTTAATGACAACAGTACTCGATTTTTGACAAATCAAACAAAAGTTAACAAACACGAAAGTAACTAAAAGATGATAAAACAAAACAGAAGGAAAGGTAATGTTAGGAAAACTAAGATTCGAACCGATGAGTACATGTATACGTCAAGCATGGGCTCTAAAGCCACGTATGCGCGCTCTAAAAGTGAAAACCGTCTTATAATATGTATCTACTAAATTTCGTGCAAAGGACAGGTCAAGTCCGCATCTGTTGTTAGTTTTTCATAAACTCTCTGTTTTTTTAGTTTTCTTGCTTAAAATAAAGTTATACAATTAAATAAAAGACAAAATGGAATTACACTGTTTTTATTTGAAGGTTAGAAAAAAAACACAGACGCCAAACTACTTTAATATAACAAGATGAATCATTCATTAAAAGACTTTGTGGTTGGTAGCAA
>WSZQ02102986.1:28945-52071 GCA_019419845.2 Weissflogia rhopalogaster
AAAAAAAACACAGACGCCAAACTACTTTAATATAACAAGATGAATCATTCATTAAAAGACTTTGTGGTTGGTAGCAATAAAAATCGCCTATAATTAATAAGTTTTTAATTGAATATGTATGCGTTTGAGATCAGCAGGCGCGTCTCAAAGGAATTTAATCTGATGCGGTAAAGTTCGTTTGAGCCTCGAAACACGGATGCTGCGGTTGAGCTGAAATTTGCGAGCAGAAAGCATTCTTCATTCCGTCGATTCCATCGTTTTTCCTCCACGTGAATAGTACAACCGAAGCAATTAGTTGCTCCTTCTTAACATCCCTTTCATAAAAATCTATAAAATGTATAAAGAAATCATTAAAAAACTTCAAAGGGTAGAAACCTCAAACAAACCAGACTTAAAAAAGATTAATGGAGATATATTACAGCGTTGCATGTGAAGCATTAGTGGTCAAATAGGCTTAGACAAGAAATGTTTGAGTTTCAGACTTTCCGGATGAGTTTTTCCTTGTCTTGGATAAAAAGAAAACTTTTTGCCACGTTTGCCTACCGAAGCAAAACCAGTGACTTTTTTGTTTAAGGTTCGTAGAGTGGAGAAAAAAATCTGTGGAATATACGGTAACATGGAAAATGTAAATTCGATTGCGATGTGAATTGTGTTGCGAATGAGATAGAAAAGAGGGTGGATGCAAAAACCCGCGCGCAACCAGCAATGCAACTAATAGCTATAATGCCAAAGATCCACAAGGGAAAACTACCCTTATCCGTTTAACGCAACCCACTTTGCACCGGCGCCCTTCTGCGCGCAACCAGCATTGCATAAGTTTAAGTTTTCCCAGCGAGGGAAAGCCCGTTTGGTGGATGGTTTGAAGAGGGTTGGGTGGATCTCGCGAGATTTAGATGTTTAGATTTAATAATGCCGCAACCCAATCGCATATTCGGGTAGACTTGGGTCAAATTTAGATAAGAACTGGAATTTATAAGCCTTGCTTTTGCTTCAGGGGAAAATATCCTTAGATCCTTAAAAACATTTACTTAAAAATCTTTTTCCCACTATAATTTTTTTTCTACATTTATTCGTTGCTTTTCTTACAAAAATTCATTGTTTTTGCTAGTAGAATTTTCTGTGTGCAGCTTTGTGTATTTTGTTTACAACTTTGTCTTTATTTCGCGATGTGTCGCGGATTTCGCTCGCGATGTTTTTGCTCCTGGCACAATTAATGATAGAGGAGATGCGTCGTAAATAAAGGCGCGTGGGTTGGGCTGTAATATTAAAGATTGCTACCGCTATCGCGCAGAAGTGCATATTAATCAGCGGGCGTGATAAATGTGCGTTCGTCGTTGCCGGCGATGTTTGCCGTGGCGAATGTTTTGCGGGCGAAACACGGGCAGGAAGCGACGGAATTCGCGATTTACGTGCGTTTGCCGCTTGTGAGCAAGCATAAAACTTACGAGAATGTAGCATAAATTCGCATCAAAGCATGCCGAAATCTAATCTAACCTGGAAACAAGACTTTTTTGTGATTGTATTACATTCTTTACACATATTTTATGAGCTATGGAAGTGTAGTGCATTGTGACTTTGTATTTAAAGGTATTCTTGTAACGGTTAAAATTTTATATACTTTTTAGAACGAGATTGAACATTAATTTTGTATTTTTATTAAGAAATATAGTGGTACCTTATGATCCCAGGCTAAAAAATTCGTTCCATAAGTTTGCTCGTATGTCAAAGTAATTTTCTGGATAAATATATAACTAAAAGAACATATATGGATAAATATACATAAAATATAAAGTCCTAGAAATCTTAGCAAAAATGCTTCGACAGAAAGAAAAATGAGCACGTAGTGAACCAATGTTGCGAGCCCCTTTTCGTAACGTGGTTAACGCACTGGGTCCCACAGAGGTGTAATTGCCACGGAAGAGAAAGGTGGGCGTGTACTGAGTTGATGATAGCGCTGCAAACGCACTGGGTCGAAAATAGCCTATATTTTTCATGTTGTCACATACATTGATACATTTCAGATAAGTTTCACTCGAATATACTTTAATATTACATACATTACATATTCCCTACTTCTTCATGCGTTAAGTCCTAAGAACTCCTGCCAGAAAGACGTGGAGGTAAGACGTTCAAGATGCAAAACCGTCGCCGTCGTAATTCAATATCAGCACAATTTCGCAGTGAGGCGCATGCACACGTTAATGATATAGCATCGAGTGAATTACACCATTAAGCACACGAGCAGAGCGCGAAGCAAGCGAACACGTCGCCGTGATGTACACGTCGCGTCGCTGATGCAACGAGGCGAGGTGTTAGCATGGTGCCCCTGATGCATGAACCCCATCGGCCCCGGCTACATAATATTGAATTAATATGCAAATGCACTATAAAATTCGCGTTCGCATTACTCGTCATGCGCAACGCGGTATTGGAATTAAATTATGCTCAAACCGAAACCTTCGGACCAATGTACGAGGGTTGTACCAAAAAGTAAGGAACCTATAATCTTTCTAAATCAAAAATATTGCTATTCAATATTGCATACATTAATAATAAGCACTGTTTTCTATTTGTACAAAGTTAGGAAATTTTACTTTTCTTAAAACCGTCGTATAACCTTAAACGTGGTAGCATAAACCTTTAAAAATCGAAAAGAACAATTTTCATAATTAATAATTAAGAAAAAACAGACATTGTCATTACAATGTTGAATTCCAACACTTTTAGGAATAATAATGATAAAAATCTACTATTTGAACATTTATTACGACACTAAAAACGCTGCTAGGAACCTGGCCAGCTCTAGAATGCTTTATTGTAAAACTTGCTGTTTCCGAAGGTGGTCCGCAGAGGTGCGATAAATAATTTTCGCTTCGTAAAGCGCGGCGGCTAATAAACTATGATAAATGATCGCGCGGGCGCCAGCTGGTGGCAAAAACGCAACATCTATACACCGCAGACGATGAAGATCCTCTTCCAGGCGCACCGTTGAAATTGTGTATCATCCCAGGTATCAGCAGCCAGGGATATGGATATATCCGAGTGCCGGGTGGCCAGGATAAATGTGCTGGGTTTTCGCGCTACCTTTCTTTTCGAGTTTCATGCACGCATGCACGCCTCGGAATGGTATTAAAAGTAATATATTATTGTGTTGCCACTTTAATGCTGGTAAAATAATGCATGTGAATTGTACCGTTTGGTGGTTTTCCCAGGGATCTGGGTATGTATACAAAAATTTGCGTATATAATGGAAGTGGTTTAAAAGGAGTGAAATGGTAGTTTTATATGAACATTATTAATGTTTCCAGTGTTGAATATAGGTTAGCTGCATTGTAATTTATTTCTTATTATTATTTCTCTGATTTTGTTTGAGTTGGACTATAGGCAACCCAAAGTCTAGCATAGCTGTCAATGGCAGATAGTTTTCAGTTGACTATAGGCAACCGAAATGCCCAGGAACCCGTGAGGTCAATGAAAGTTCGTGGATGTTGTTGATTTTCAAGGTGTCCAACTTTAAATATCCAAGATCCACGAATGTCATCAGATTGTCAAGAGGGTAAAAAGTTGTAATATTTCTTTGAGTTCATTTGAGTTGTATTATAGGCAACTCAAAGTCATAGCATACAAGCTGTCAATGGCAGATATTCTTCGATTGACTATAGACAACCCAAATGACAATGAGAGTTTGTTCAACTTCAAATAACCAAAATCCACCAATATCGTCAGATTGTGAAGACATCCCCGATGATTACCATGAAGCAACGACGAGGAATGACGTCGTAGATCGTTGACAATCATTAACAGAAGGTACACGTATCCTTCCTTGATCCGACCAACTGTAATTGTAAAAATCTAAACGTACTAATAAAATGAAATATATTAACCATAATTCCCATAAACGTCGTATAATTCAAAAAATGTAACAGCAAAAAACTCTAATCTGACAGTGAATAAGTACAACATGCGATAACTACGCGTGTAAGCAGCCGCCAAGTCCAAAAGGATTTATGAATGAATAGCAGTGTCGTGGACGGCAAGTTACGAATAGCGCGAGTTATGTGCGATGGATACAGTGGTCCGCTTAGATGTTATAATTAATTATCATCGAGATCCGTATCTATCTTCATGTTGTCACGAGCGCAACGTAAATTACTCATACGAGGCCGCTCGCCCAGCGGAAGGAGGCAGCCAGTCGCACATCCACGGGCGCGTGTGTCTGCTTCAAATAAAGTGGCTTTGCAAGTATGATGTGGCAAAACCACAGCCGGCTCAACAAGCGGCATGTCGCAAAAAGCACTCGATTTCATAGAGACATTCGCCGGCGGTGGTGGCAGCGGCGTGTGGATGACTTTTGCGTGCGATTCAACTATCGGGGGCCTGGAGGTTACTAAACATGAGGAGGTAGTTTGTATGACAAGCACGTACATATGTACAACTTACACGGTAATTCAGAACTTTGGTACTTAGCAGTAAAATAAGGATCAATATCGTGACTATTTCCATGGTAATGTTCGCAAATTCAGTTACAATCAGTATAAAAGTGGTTTTGAAGACCTCGTCCTTCCTCCGCCAGATGGAATAGGTTAAATGAAGACAAATGATTTGTCTTGAAGAGGTTCTTATAGTGAATATAGAGGTTCTTATTCTAGGGTTTAGGAATGAGAGTATTTGTTATAGTTTGATGTTAGTCTTAATGAAATACCTATACGATAGAAACAAACACACTTGTTTGTACCGGCCAGAGTAGAAGCTGCAATATACGGAATCATGTCTACTGAGGAACATTTTCCAGGTCCGTAAGTTTATGTGACTTATGTTAATCATCGCTGAACCAGCCTGGAGCGGGAACCAAAGGAAATATTAGTAAGTAATATGTGCAAGTCGTGAGCATCACCATATATGTCCAGGAGAATACCGAATTCGAAGGACCACTTGCTCCACTTAGGGCAACGCTGGCGACGCCTAAGATAAACCTTAAAGAAACTTAACAAAATTTATCAGAAAGCACTGCAAGGTTCTGCGTTCGATTCCCGGTGGATGTATAGCAGAATGAATTCTTCTTTTAATCGATAGTATTAGTCTCTAATAGAGCTATGGCATACAGTAGGCAATCGGTCTGACCACAGACAGAAATGAACCCACACAAAATTATACCTATAGGAAGAAATATAAGTCGATTTAATGAATTTATTATCTTAAAAATATTACCCTACAAAAATCAGTTTGAAATAACGTTTAAATCGCAACATAAAATAGACGAACCAAAATATGAAATATTGTGGTCATGCACAAGGCATAAAGGAAACCCACAGGCCAGAACCATCCTTGCACTCATTGAAGCCGGTAAACTAATAACTTTATGTACGTAATATCGTGTAAGCCAGTAATGTGCTCGCTGTGCGCGTAATCAGCGTGCCAGGCGAGCACGCCAAATGAACGACTCTGGCGCAAAATATTGGCAGCGCCACATAACATATATACGGCCGTAAACTAGACGCAACGTAATCCCGGGGTGCCGGTGGGATTCCGCTTTGTCGTCCCGTGCGGTGGGTTGGGAAGTTGGTGCTGGCGGGTGCTCATGAATATAGGACGTCGCCACGCGCGAGGAGGTGATGTAAGGAGTTGCACCGTTATAAGCGTATTAAGTTGGAATAAAATTACCTTTATGCCCTCGGCGCCGCGCAAAAGCGCTTTAAATTATTATTAGCAGCACACATATCGCACTCATATATACAACAACAGCAGCAAGAAACGTATACGTATGTGTTTTGTAAATATTTAATATTCTGCGCGGATTTTGTACGTACGCTCAAATGCTTATACTTTTAGGTTAAGTCGCGTTAGATGTTATTATGGCGCTGCGTGCAAGTAGTAAATGTGGAAAATGGCATTTGATTACGCTCACTGCGAGTTTCTTTGATGTGATTTGCATTATACTATTCAAGTAGCTGCGGAATATATAAACTCTTAAATTGCAGTAAAGCAACGTCGGACGTAGCTGGGCGTTGAATGGATGACCACTTGGTCTCCCCACTCAACAAGCTGCTGCGACGCCGTCCGCGAACTCTTGACTTCGCGATAAAAACACTATGTGGTAGAAAAATGTTGTTGATTATATTATTATATTATTAAAATTGTCAGGGTTTTAGAGAAAGTGGACTCGCTTGGCGTTGCTAATTTGACTACGGGCAGGGCAGAAAACAAAATGGATTTTAAGTACAAAATAAGACTTTATCCAAAGATAGGTTCACTCATAGGTTATAGATATCTGCGTAGACTTAATTTCCACAGAAAGAGAGTCATTAATAAATAACAATAAATTTTACATTAAATGTCCACTCAATTAAGAGATTATCACAATATTTTCAAAATATTAAAGAAAATCCCATAATTTCGCAACGAAATCATAAAAAAGCAAACAAAATCCGAATATGGACACCAAGCATTACAAACAAAGCCATTAAACGTAAATCCAACGAAGAGCCTTGCGACACGAATGATTTATCCTCCAATATTGAATTAGAAATGTATTGCGCGTATTGTTTGCTACTTTTGCTGTGCTTCCCGTTTCGCGGTCGGTACATCCGGCCCCATCCGAAAATACAATGTGTATGAGTGTGTATTTTTCGCGCTCGGTTTTAATAACAATCCTATATTCGCCGGACGAGAGAGAACTCGGAATCCTCGCCAACCGCATCGACGCATTGTTCGGCCACCACGCAAAAGCGCTTAGTACGCCAGTTTGGCTTTCATTTCCGATTTAAAAGACCGGAAAAACGTACGTACGAGCCGACCAGCAGACCGAGCGGCGCACATACAAGTTAATTAGTTTTAAATTCAAATTTAGGACTGCTCCTCGGTCTGGCCGGAGCCGGCAAATTGAAATGTTTTAATCCGGTTTTCATGTGCTTTTTGCGCACGTAAAACACATACATACAGTTATACATTTGAACACACAGACCGATGGATATAACACACAGATAGCACAGCACGTAGGACAGGGCAGCAGCAGTTCGTTGCGAAAAGTTGGCGAGACATTCTTTTTCTCGATTTGCGCACACTTGCGCATTGTTCCCACATGTTCATTTAAGGACGATAATGAAAAACGTGCAATTTACATGTTTCATGCGTTTTTGCACGTCCGAAATGTGCTGTGATATGAAAGAATGTACGTAACTAAATTGTTTTTTAAGTTGATTAAAAATGAAATAAATTATGAGATTTCGTACTAGGAATTAAAAAAAATGTTTTGCAAATTATATTAAAATGTGAAAAAAATCTTTATTCAAATTATCAAACCCTCATCGAGGAAAGTATGCATACAAACATCGTAAAAATAATCTGGTAACCAATTTCCAACAATATAACTAACAAGGAGAGTGTCTCAATTGTTCGTCGTGGAAGCTGGGGGTGGCACCCAACTACTGAATCTACAGAATATTCCACATACCAGCCAAAATACTCAACAACATCTAATAACATAAATCAGTATAAAAAAGGAATATAATTAAAATATAATTAATACATGTCGGAAAAACATTAAAATGTCAATAGACTTTAAAATATATGAAAATATATTAAAATATATGTCGTCATGGACCAGTTTTTGACTGCTCGGTTATCGCGTATTGTATGGAACACGGGGTCTGGTCGCCATTGCGATACGTGTGAACCTACACTGGTCCTTTCATGAAGAGAATTTTGACGGGCCTCCATCTTGGTATTTGGCAAATCAAATCAGTTGTGTTACTTCTTTATATCTGCGTGTGTCTTCTTTTGTCTTATATTTACTGCCACCTACCAAGTACACTCGTTTGTCACCATCATCACCATCTCGAACGCCGCCGGGTAGTCAACCCGTCGTTTCCAAACGAGACTCCCAGAGCTCTTCGTCACCCCGACACGCAGCGTTCTTGTTCACTATTTCTTTCGGTTTAATTATATTTAAATTTCAAAACATGGTAACCTACAGAAATATTTAAACCAACAATCCAATAAATATTGAACAGATTTCTTATTGTATTTCGTACAAATATAAAACATGTTTTTAACATTATAAAGCTATTATTGAAAGAAACTTTAGAGTAAAACAGCTCCAAGAAAGTTTAAATTGCGTCTTTTAGAAATTCGCAACTACAAAAGACCATAACAGAAACACGAAAACTTCGCCCACTTTCCAAAATATTCTGGTGTCTCGTTTTTTCTGCCCCAGAAAATCACAGCAAAATCTGCAAAAAATGTTATTCCAAAAGATTCACTCGAAACTGGGGAACAATAAAATTAAACACCGTGAAAACAAAGTGGCCCCGTCCCGTCGCCAGAAGCATAAACCCATCCCAAACGCCGTGCCGTGCGCAAAAAAGCAAGACTTCTCCAACTGCCATTATACCCTTTCCCGGCCGCCATTACTTTAACTTTTATTTCATTCCGTTCCGCCGCTGCTTGCCTGGCGGATTCATCTCTTATTTTCATGCGTCCATCACGCCTCAGCTTGCGATGAGAAGGCAAAACTTTTTAATCAATCCGGAAGCCCATAGCCGAAGCCCGAAGGCGCTTTGGGTACAATCGCGGCCGCATTTGTTACGCCTGAGAAAAATTACTTTCCACGAATCATTTGTTCGTCTCTCTCCTCCTTCCCACCAGCTGAGCTTATCAGTATAACATTTGCGAATTGCTTTCTTTGCTTTTCCAACGACGTAAGTATTCGTCTTTTACGTCTCTTTTTCTGCTTTTTTGTCTTAAGAGTCGGTCAGTAAAAACCTGAAGAAAGATATCGTTTATCTGTCCGCGGATAAAGGATCTAAGGGCGTATAAGAATGATGACAATGGGTTGAAAAATGGGTTGACGAATCCCCGGATGAATGCGCATAACGCTTTTGGTTGACGTGGCAATTTTCCGAAAATTCTTCACGGTTTTAATGAGAAATGCAAAGAGATAAATCAGAGACGCTTGCATGCTGCTGGCCGTTCTTATGACGGACTTAACAATGTCCAACAAAAGGCGTTGTTGATAAATACGCTCTATTTGTTCGGACCCGTGCGGTGCTTCGAGTCCTTTGGCAAACAATCGTTTAGCGCACGTGCTTCTTTCGTGAGTATGTGGCTCGCATGTTTGCGGAAGCGTGCCGAACCCGTTGACAACGGGACAGCACAACACGAATGGCGAGCAGCGCAGCGGTTTTGTAAAATGTTTGACCCTATCTTACATAAGCGCGAGTAAGGAGTTTTATGGCTATCTGACAATAGTTGTTGTGATGTTTTGTAAACTTCGAAAGTCGATTTTATTGATTTTGATAATTTTTAGTTAGTTTTGTTAATGTTTAGTACAGTTTTACGATATTTTATGGTTTCTGCTCTTTATATTTTGTTTAGTACTTTGTAATATCTCGTTGTGGCGCGATAATGTCACGATCCAGAGTTTTCAGAAAGAAAATACAAGAGAGAATACAAAATATTTTGTAGAACTGTGAAAAAAGTGTTTTACTCATCAAAAATTCCTAAATATTTTATTTTCCTGACGTATTCAAAGTTGTTCTGTCCTATGGTGATATAACTGTCCTGCTTTTCACCCGTAAACATCATCTTCGTCTTGTCTTTGTTAATCTTCAACTCAAATCTATTTGCTTCTTCCATAAGTTATTTCATTGACAAGACTGATTTTATTAAACTAAAAACTCCCAAATGAAACTTAAATATCCCTACTCTTTACAATACTGGCATGTGGATGGAAAAATCTACCTAAGTTTTGTGTGCGGATGGCATTCTCACGTTACAGTAAAAAGTATTTTAGATATACAAAGAGGTAACTAATTGTACGTATTTTCGAAAACTAGCAATTATCTGCATTTCAGCAAGGTAGAGAGCCATAAAAACTTTTAACTTTCTCTAACATTCCAATAAGAATCAAAACTTTAACTTGAAATACATAAAATATAAAATGACAACATTTCCTTGAAATGTTTATAAATCCTAACTTGAAACACTCAAAGAGATAACATTCACACAAGTCACAATATTATACATTAAAAGCAACAAAATATCAAAAAACAAACAGGCAACACAACAATTACCGCTCGATTTATGAAAATCAACACGAGAGCTCCACGCAATATTTTTTAACATTTTATATTAAAAAAAAACACTTTATAAAGTTAAAATAAAAGAAACATTTAAAAAAACTCTCTCCCAAGTTGAAAGAAAAGCAACAAAATATCATGAAGTCGTTAAGATCTTTCCGAAGATAACAAAACCTTTCAAACAACGTTGTTAAGTAATTTCACAAAATCACAATCATGTTGAATTATTCCACCCGCAATAAACCACCGCAAATAGCATGCACGCTTGTACTGTAAAGAAAAGAAACGCTTTGTTCTACAAATTTGCATTTTGTAGATACACAGACAAGATACAACTCTCTACGAGGGTGGAAAGCAATTAAGTTTTTTAATTGCGGCTGGTTTGTTGGAAATTACCAGTAAGAAATTCTGAACAAATTCAACTATACGTACAACTATACGCATACAGTACAATCCCCATTTAATTTATGCGTAATCAATTGCACCACAATACAAAACACATCCATCGGACAATTTTCAGTTGACAATGCAACATCGTTTTCGCGATGTCTTCTCTGCTCGCGGCTCTTCTTCCGATGCCGATGCGTTATCGCAGTGCCATCTATTCGTTAAATGCGCTTTAATTGCGATATTCAACTGGGCGGCTGGCGTTCTCATTACGCTTTAATCGCGTCTTTTGAAACAGTTTGCGATTGTGGCCGGAGAGCGCTCGCAATAAATCACGCGCGCCGCCAACGACAGGACATTTGTTAGAATATTTGTTTTAGCGTGCGCTGGCCAGAAAGGACCGCTCGCGCGCGCTTCGGCGTTAAGATAAATTACGCTTTGGGCGTGCGACCGCGGCGGCGGGCGACCGAGGCGATTTCGCATTTCGCGGACGTCGTTTTTGCATGTCGGGCTAAATTTGAATTAGCTATGTTTGCTGTTTTGCGGGTGCGTGTCGCGATGGCACAAACCGCATCACGCATTCACACTCATACATGCACATAGGACACATAGGACAGGACAGGGGCAACAAGAAGGCGTGAAATACCGCCGACAGACAGCTATTTGGCACAGGAACCTAATGGAATTATTTCGTTCACATCATATGAGTGATGTGAAAGAAATAATGTGATTTTTTATTTATAATGGATTTTTATAGAAGATGGATAGGGATATTTCTATGTTTCAGGGACAAATAGCCATTGTCTACATCAGAAAGGGGTATTTTACCTCTAAAAATACCTAAAATACTTTGATTTCATCGTAACTTCTTGGATTCTAAATTCTAGTGCCAGAAGTTACTTTTTACAAAGAAGTTTTAACTTTTATTATTCTTGACTAGACTTTCGGAAAACCCAAACTTTTCAAAACCCGGTTTTCGGTTCCATAAAATCAGGTTACATTTTGAAAGAGTAGTGAAATTTTGTTGACCCAGGACAACGAATCATGATTGAATTGATGTGGTGGATTTCCGTTAAGCAAAATCAGTCTAGACAATTTCACATGACGTGATTCTTAATTTCGTTTATTACAAATAGGGTTTTTCAAAAGCCGGTTTCGGATTTAGAAAACTGAAAACCAGGTTTCTGTTTAGAAGACTACTTACGGAATTCGCAGAAATCTAAATTACTTCAACAGTCAACAAAAATGACACGTTGGGAAGTTGGGTGGCAAGAAATTAATATTATTTCGGCTGATAGCACTTTTGTTTTGATACGCGTGAGAGCACTGGAATTGTGAGCTTTTGACAATGACCTAATGTTTCACCTGGCGAATTGATAAATTCTGATTGGGCGTTGAAATGTGTGCGTTCAGGTTTCAGTTTCGAATACTTTTGAAATGTAGTTCAATCAGGACTTAGTATTAAGGCTGGATTGGCAATTTTTAAAGAAAATCTGAATTTGTTCAAGAACTAAGGCTTCTGAAAACCCCAAGCTCCGGTTTTTTTTAACTGAAAACCCGGTTTCGGGTATTACGACAATATTTGTTTCCTTAACATCAAAATTGCATTAAATTGTTTTTATAAAAGTTAATCAAGGCAACTTTTTCGCAAGATAATCAGTATTTTTGTTCTGTCCAAATAAAGTATAATAAAAATAAGTTAGTTAAGGAATAAGCATAAAAATTGAGATTAGTATTTGATTGCACATTATCCCAGTCTCGTGCTTAACCGGCTTTGAGATTAGTGCTTGTAGTTTAACGTCAAAATTATGCCATTAGCCATTAGACCGACATGCAGTACGTACCTACGACGGCGACGGGTTGCAATTAACTAATCTGATTCTATTACACGGGATTAACATTTACGTTTGTTTTTACGTCCGAACTGTACTACTTCAGGAATACTTTGTCGCCGTGCGCCGGCCGTAACCGTACACCGTGGATTGCACCGCCATAATAGCTTTATTTCTTTATTTCCGCTTTGAAACTATTCCTGCAATTATTCCACGTCGCGGTGGCAGGAATCGCGCGCATCGCTACTGCAGGCCACCGCAACAAAGACCACGAGAAAGAGAACGAGTTCAAGTAGCAAGTTTCCTGCGTGTTCCTACATATAATACAAGCGGTAATAATAGTAATACTAAACCGATGCAGGATGAAACATTCAGACCGCTCGTTAAGACGTTGTGCGCAATACGTTCCGCCGATAAAGAGCGATCTTGATACGCGAATCGCGGGTAATATGTAAAAATGATTTTGTTTCGTGCGAGGAAGCGAGGAGAGCGAAATGGAGTCAACAACGCCGCCGATTTCGCTTTAATGTCGCGTGCATTGTGCGCTTTCGTTCCGTACATTTTCGACATGCCGTCGCGCGTTTTCAACAACACTGCTGCTAGGAGCCTACTCCTGCTGCCGCGACTCGCAGCAATCGCCGTGTGATTCGTTACGTTCGTTACGTCCGTTTCGGCGCTCTCAGCGCCGGTATAAATCACGAATAATCTCGCATTTATCTCGCGGCTGGCTGTGTGTGTATGTATGCAAGTAGTGCCACAAACGATCAGGACCACGAACAACATCGACAATAATGCGCATAATAGTGAAATTCTTGCGCATTTCTTTTTATTGCTTGTTTCTTGCTTGGCATTTACATAGTGTTCCTGATAAAATAACTCTCGTTTCTTTTATGGTTTGCTTGTTTATGATATAAACACATTTTTTTAGAAGGATTCTTTCTTAAAGGGAGTACAATTCTTGAATTAGTTTATTTAACTCTTAAGGATATTTGAAGAGGTTATTTCTTAATGGCTCTAAATAATCAAACCAAGCCAAATATTTCAATCCATTTGTTTAAGTTAATTCTCATTTTAAGAGACTTTTAAGAGATTTCATAAAAAGTTCATGAAGTTGTATTTTACAGAGTCTTCTGTCACTTGTTGATAGAACATGTTGAATACTTACTATTACTTACTAGCGCCATCTAACAAATTGGGTTGAACTAAACAATTTTGTTTCAAGGTCACTAATCTAACATGTGCTTCTCTATCTTATATTTTCTCTGAATCCATATAAACTCCTCTAATAAGTACATTTGCCGGATCAATAATTATCACAATTTATAAACGTTATGAAGACATATTTCCTATAACTAGAAGGAAAAAAAAAGAAATTGAAATTGTAAGTGTAAGAGGAAGAAGACCATTAAGCAGAAAAATGTCATTTAACACTCGTTGCAAGTTGCCCGTGGGTAGAATTCGATGAGTTGCCACATCTGATGCGTGTGTGACTCACAAACAACACCATTCCCGATCATTAAAAGTAATTAGAAGAATGAGAATGCCTTCGAGGACGACGTGAGTTGCGAGTTGCAGCAACTCACGTTGGGTTGCTGAGAGTGTGGCGAACCGCATAATAAAAGTGGAACTTGTGGGACGGCACCCTACAACGACACGCCGATGAGGCGAAAGAAAAGTTTTCCGCCCGTCCTCCACAGGGAGGAGATAATTGAAATGTGAGCTTACGCTCGTATGTCCTTGCATGCGCAACCATGCAGCTAGAACGGCCTGGATAAATCCACTCGCACGTCCCCCTTAAGTAAGTCACCCTCAACTTCATTCATTCAAAAGCTGTCCGATATTTAGTTTTTTATACCTTTTGCAATTAGAGGGATTGTTGGGTAGTTGCAGGGAGCGTTTTTTTGTGGGGGGGGAGTAATGGCAAATAAATGTTATTTTTTAGGTTATATCTATGCGATGTGTGGTAAAAAGTATGCATATGTACTTATCACACGACATATGGTTCTCAAACTGACTTGGATGTTGTTTTGTAAACACTGTTGTACGTTAAACATTGTTTGCGACAACCTGATATTTAGGCTAGTGACTTAGCCCCAAATCTATTGCATCATCTTTTCTATGGACATGTCTCTAAAATACATCAAACTACTAGGAAACACCAATATGTTGTTTAACTGTTGTTGTCTAACTGGAAGTGCTGAATATTGTTAAGCCTTGGAGCGATGGTATATTAAAAATATGAATATGTGCTTATAACGTAGGCCAGAAGTCCAAAAACTGTGTTTTTTAAATAAATTGTGGAGTTTATACCGTCTGGTGATTTGCGCTACAACGCTTTTGCGTTACCAGTACGTCACACAACCCACCTAAATAATATATTCTGTGGAAATATGACTCTAAAATACCTGAAACTACTTGTAGTCTCCCTGAAGACACACTTTTTATTATAACTGGTAACGCGCCGTACTAGAGATGCGAAAGTTGCCGTTTCAAGTTTGATAAGGAACAGTACAATTTTCTTTAATTGATTTCTGATTAATCTTTAATTGCCTCCCAATGATCATTTGTTTGTCTTATCATGTTCCCCCATCCCCTGAAATGCTTCTGATGTCCCTATTTCAAATCCTATGAAATAACTATTTCATACTAGCTACTTGGTACTTATCTATATATCTTGTAGAAATTAATCTCTATTTACCAAAACTGGTTTCTATCAACATCCATCTTCCATCTAAACTGACACAAACTAATAAATGATTAATTGAAGCGGGTAATACGAAATTGAAAATCAAAAACACGTTATTAAACATTAATTCCCGGCGCACAAACATTAATGAAACCTAAATCCTCTCCATTTTCCTCTCCGCCGACGACGGCAAAGGCGGGCGCGGTGGAAACTTGGGAAAGCCATGAAAATATAAAGCAAACTTGTCAAAGTTTCAAACTATAAGTTGTATGCCGCAGCAACACACATTTCGCACAGCTCGGCGCGGCGCGGCTACTTGCCAACGTAAGATATTATGCATGATTTGCGCATACCTGTCGTAGATCAAATCCACTGTCATACTGTGCCTCCAACGCTACCGCCCAAGTGTTGTAAACTACGCATAAAACTAACCACCCCACGCGTGATCCTTGCGCAGCAAACCATGAAACAATGTTTAACGTGCATGCACAGCATAAGGCGGTTTTCAATAACTTGCCATGTGTCCGCCAGAGGAAAGCCGACGTGTATGTACGTGGTTATACTTGTGAACCCTGCCGGCAAAACCTTCCGAAACTCTCCACCGCTGAAACTTTACCATAATCCACAGACAGCTACATCAAATTGGAATTTGATAGCTTAGCACTATAACCTCCTTAGAGCAGGTCTAAATTTAGTACAGGAAAATCAATTTTTGGTTTAATCAAAGAGATTGCAGAGATGACCAGTCTCCATCTCTATCTCTACTTTGGTTCTTGGAAAGTGTATAAAAAGACAAGCGGTAGAGGTCGCTACTAAAAAGCGAAACGTAAAACTTTCAAGGATAAATGAATCATGATTGGGAAAGCCACGAAAATTGTGGAATTGAAAATATTGAAACTAGATAGGATACAGAATACTGAAGTTTATAAACGCAAATACTCTGGTTGCATTTAAATATCAACATATAAATGAAGTAACTTCTCATTTACTAACAAACAAATATTGCTTCGAAAACGAAGTTGGATTCTACTTTCTTGCGACTCTAATTACTCCACTTCTAACGATTTCTATTCCGCTGCTAACCCCCGCGAACTTATTACGTCGGCGCCCTGACAGTTTGTTAGCCCCTGCTAACTTGACATAGTTCTCAGTTTACATCCGCAGCACCAAGGACTCTGTTCTTTCTCTCAGTGAGTCAAAAGTTCGTCAGAGTTAACTTATGCGCGCCCTTCTTCATCATTCTAATTAATTTCGCCGTCCGCTCGCCTTACTTGAAGCTCGCCCTCCAAATTCCACAAGCAAGAGTTACGTTCAAGTGATCTCAGCCCGTAGAATTCTCCTGCAAACTTCTTGTTTCGCGAGTCTTGTTTCAGTCTGGATATTGCGAAACTGAAAAAAAAAACAACACCAACTTGAAGAAGAAGAAAAAAGAAATGGAAAAGGGGCCGAAAAAGAAAAAAAGAAAGGAAGACCGACTCGAAATGAAAGAGAGCGCATAATTAAAGTCGCAATTAATTTGAATAACTATGCATTTCGATTCTGGTTGGGGTGATTTATAATTCACACCGCCTTCGTTCTTATACAATTCCCCATCATCAATTGCAATTGAGGGATTTATTTTTAATGAGCCGTTGATTGAAACATTTTTTATTGCTCTCTGAAACTCTGAGGCGAGTTTGCAGCGCGTGTTTTTCGCCGTTGTGTGATTGCAACCTGGGAATAAGAAGTAAACAAGTCGAAAGATAAACACGTCAATTATTCACGTGTACTTATCGCGGCAATTTTATCATCGAAGGTATATTTTCCTCGGTTTACAACTGTGTCCACTTCTTCAGTTCTTCAGATGACGCTTCTTTATTGCGTTTTCTTGAGGTTCTTAAGTAAAAATTGTTCGTTTTGTGCCGGTGTACCGTGCGTAATTTAGATAACACGACGTACATTTGCGTTGGCGGTGGCGTCTGCGTAAAAATAAAAATGTTAATTTTAATTAAGTGATAGCGTAATGGACGTATAATGAGAATAAATCAATGTTGATTAAATGGCATGAGATGCGGTAGGATGTTGGGTTTGTTTGTTGGATGTGTTTGATTTTGACTGAGTAGAAACCCGAAATTGAAGGCAAATAAAAGCTGCTATCCAATCTCGACGGTTAAAAACGAGGCCTTCATAAATTGATACTCATCAATTATGCCGGCTCGTGGTTTGATAAAAATTAATGAGTACGAAATTGATTTTCCATTAGACGCTCCCTCCCTCGGGGGAAAGTTGTAAAATCCGGTCATAAATCAAATGGTTTAGCTTAAACTTTTCGCGGAATAATTAATGATTTTGTTTTGTTTTAATCAAACTCGGTTTCTTCGGCCTTTAAAATGACATAAAATCAATTTCTAACCTAAAGTATTACCAATAATACTTTCTATAATGCGTGTTTTACAGAAAAGGCATTTTAAGTTGATTATGAAAAGTTGGTTGCATATTGTACAACGTACCATCCCACGTACCCATTTCCTCAAGAGTACGAGAAACTCGAGAGAGGAAAGGGCTTAAAACTAATTAACGCGGCCAACCATATTAAATAAACTACGTTTCTCAACCAAATGTGTTCTTTTCACATTCACAGCCATGTCGCACCCATTTCGCTGCCATTTTCTACGCATTACGCACCCATATTAGCAGTCCCGTCGAGTTTTTTTTGTCGATGGTCTTGAAGTGTGGCACTAATGAAATAAAAGTCAATCAGCTAAAAAGAAAAACTAGGCGGTAGTCTCGAGGCTGAAATTCCCGCAGACCAGTTTTTCTCCTCGTTCGCTTGTTAATTCTCTTGTGCTTTCCCTTTTCAGCAGTGCTACTGAGACGCAGTCCCAGAAACCTCCGCCAAAAGAGAAGAAAAAAAAACGTAAGTAAACTACGTGTTTCTATTATTGATTCCGTTCGTTTAACGCACATAAAAAGTACGTGATTGTTACGCATTATCGATGACTAAAAGGAATATTAGGGGCACGTAAATAAAAGGAAAAAAAAGGCTAGTGAGAGAGAAATAGGTGGGACTGCATTATTCATTACACCTCTCATTATTCTTTCACACTTTCATTTATGGTTGAGCTGTTGTGTCTATAGAATTTTCGATTTGTTAAAAATATTGATATACATTGGAAAAAAGTGAATGATAAAACTATAGTTTTAAAAATTATTGGTTATACAAATTTATTGAAATATTTTTTGGAAGAATTAAAAATAATGTATATGTCAGGTTACGAACTTCTTGATTTATGAATGGCATTGTTTATGTACAAATTGTGAGAAAAAATTCATTGCATATTTTTAAGATACTTGTGTTAGGGCATGTAGTGACGCGCAATGCGACTTTTTGAAATTATGTCCCCGCGAGTTGTAAGTTCGCGGAGCTTCACTTAAGAAGGTTTGATATGCCCAGCAGAGTAGGCAACACAAATAAGAAATACACACGAAGAATACGGTACAGACGCGTAGGAATAATGGTGTAAAAGAGCTTACTCTTGGTAATACTGGACTTGAACTGATTTATTTCACACATTTCAAAGCGCAAGAAGCGCCAAAGATGCCAACTTAAGTGGGCAGCGGTTAGTTGGCCGGACGCATGCGCAGCTTGGCAATAAGCGCTGCCAACCCTATGTATTAAGGGGCAAAATGTCCCTAGCAACTAGCCTTCGTCATCGCCACTCCGACGTCATCTACGACCTGCCCCGTCGACCAGCGCCAGCCGTTTATCTCCGCCTGCTGCCTCACAGGATCTCCACGCCAATCTCTTTCTTTTCTATATTTTGTTACATATATTGTGGTACAAAATAAAATCACACAGTACAAATACACAAATACAAACAGAACTACAAATATAAATACAGATCCAAATATAAATACAAATATTTTTGAGTTCAATAACACTTGTTATCTTACGATGCCCTGTTGATTCATACTACAACAATTTAATATCCCCAAATCAATTATTTTTCCAAGACTCGAAGAGTAGCGCGCATATTTCTATGGACACTACTGGAAGAGACCAAAAATATCGGCGAAGTTTTTAAACAATTAACAAAAAAGCGTTTTATTATTAATGTGCCAATAAACACATTTTTGTTCAATGTGTGTTCAATGTGAAAGAATAAAATGATCGACATTCAAACAATTTCGAATTGCTTAATTTGGGCTGTGAAAATATTTGCACAATGCAACAATTGCAGTTGGAAAAATGCCGAAATGAATTGATCGAATTCAGTGCGCCTCCGCGTGTGGCATTTCTCTCAACAAAAGCATTGCTACCAAGCAACTCATTTTGCTGGAGCTGACTGTGCAAAAGTTGGAAAAAGCTTCCATGCGTCTGCCTGCCAACAAATTGCTCTCGCCGGAGCCATACGCATTTTGTGCACCGAACTGGTTCTCCGACCACGGCCGCGGCGTGCAGCATCCGTCAAACTACCATATTTGGCACACACACTCGCCGAGTGGTAATTAAAAGACACAACACACCGAGGCGCAACAACTGCATGCATCCATATAACGCACGAAAGGTATGACGAACAGAGTCTCGCTGATTAATACAGCGCCACGAAACGTTTGATGTACATGCACATCACCTCGAAACGCCTTAAAATGCACGAGAGCACTTTGCAGCTTTCCACCGTGATAATAAAATCAACAATAACTGCCTTGAACCTCGAAACAAAAAGGGACTTTCGAGTACTTACTTTTTCACTGAAAATTCATTTGATGTTCACAAGCATTAAATGGAATGTTATCAATTAGAATTTTAAAAAACACGATTAAATGCTTTCATTGTCTTCAAGTTAGAATATTAATCGAATTTTCCTGCTGTAATGGTGTTAAAGGGTTGATATAAACAGTAACTCAACGTACGCTAATTTCCTTTTAAATTTCATGTGCTCGTTGCGGCTCGCGCGTTTTGCATGCGAATTGCGGTGTTGGTTACGGTCGAATGTTTGCGAAATTTGTTTCGCGATTACTCCTTGGCCCACGTTGGGATATGTACTAGTAGGTGTGTTTACCCGCTGCTTTTTTTCGTCGTTGTTTGTTATTACGCTCCCGCTACGTGCAATTCTGCGCAAATTACCACCATAAACGGTTGAATTTTATGCTACAACGAGTGCATTTCGCCAATTGCTATGGAAAGAATCATGCAAAATTCAACTGAAAATGTAGCTCACTTTTAGTTATTATTTTTAGCTATGTGCACGTGAAATTCGTTTTATTTACTTTGTATTTTTAACAATTAATTTAATGCTTAAATTTTACTTGAATAGTTATTTTAATTGTTTTATAATTAAATACATTTTGTAATTGTTTTAACATGAAAATAACAGTTCTATGGGTTGTTACAATGTGTAGTATCCCAACTGGGCTCCTAAGCTTTAAGGAAGACAGTAATCGCTAAAATAACAAACGATGATAAACCCAATAAATAGAGTAGCAGGACAACCAGATTCATAGTTCTAGAAATGAAAACGAGAAGCAAGTTCCCGGACCTTCTTGAAGCAAAAGGAGAATCTTCAAAAGGTGTACCGCAACGAGATATCAGTATTTTTCAAAACCGAATTCACAGACCAATTTTTAGGAAATGGCTAAAAAAAATAAAATACCTTGAACATTATATACCACAATCAGAGAACATTTACCTAATCCAATTGTACTATGAAAAAACTACTATAAGCACAAATGTTGTAAAGTTGTAACCCAAAGGTTCCAGGTTCGATTCCTGGTATCACTAAAATTAAGATATCGCTCTCCACACTTTCCAAGGGAGTTAGGCGATGGGCCTGCAACTGATTTCCATATAAAACATATTCTAAGTCACGTTCGAAGACACCTGACCATGCGGAGTAAGATGCGCCCCAAACGTTATACAACCGATAAACAGAAAAAGCTACTAGTTTAATGCACATGAAATAAGTTTATTTAATATAGCAAAGTCGCATAGAATACTTCTTACATTCAAAATTACAATATATTACAAAACTCTACTAACCCCTGTAATTTTTAGTTTTGATTACTAGAGTACAAACCTAACCTCATCTAGAAATCTACAACTCGTCTCGATATTTCTCTGACACTTCCGAAACAAAACGAATATCTGGCATCTCACGATCGTAAATATTATGGACAAAATCCATATCATCTCTGATATTCTCCACAGCCATCTCTAGAACACCACTATCCATATCTTCCATCAAAGCAATCTTCATGTACACAGCTCCTTGTACATTAAGAGCTACAACTGTTCCATTTGGAGCAAACTCCTCGGAAACACCAAAAACCTGCTCGAGTTCAGACTGTTCATGATATTCATTCCAAAACCAAGACCAACCTCGTCTTCCATGCTTCATACACTCTTCCTTGATCAACCTAACGTTTTCTTTAAGTGTCTTAGACCCAGGGAGAAACACAAAGATACAGAACTTTCTCTTCAAACACGGAGAGACTATATTAGCCTCTGTAATCTTCCGAGGTCTCACCATCTTCGCCATTAGTTTATCATCCAGGTATTCTTCCATATCAGAGAGGGATAATTCCCCGTTGTATATTTCGGGTTCTTTCTCTCTTTTGTTACCTTTCGGATAGAATTTAACAATAGGATAGTCTTGTTCCTCGATACTCATGAAATTGTACAACGGATTATTGAGACTTCCAAAGTGTATCCTCTCATGGAACATGGCAACTAACTCAGACCAAATTTCAGCAATCTCCTGACATCTGGGATTGTCACGTTTGTAGAAGATGACAAGCCAGGGATCTTTGGATTTCGTCAGACGATATCGCAAATCGCCCGAGCTCATTTCCATGTTATCCCGGTTGTAAACAAAGCGGTAGACGCTGCGTTCCTGGAAGAATGTGACCAGTTGCTTGGAGGTCTCCTCGTGGAGGTCGTCAACAGTAGTGAGGGTTGTGCGATATTCTGGAACGTGCTTGTAGAAGCCGTAGTAGACATATGTCGGCGTGTGTTGGATCTTCATCACCACCTGAGTGAGCATGTGCTTGTCCACATCGATGGCGGCACACTTTATATGGCCCAGCATGGATTTGGCGGCGATAGAGTAGTTGTTCACGAAGTATTCCCCATCCGTAGCGGTGGCGTTGTAAAACTGGATTAGGAACACACCTTCGGTCTGGTCGCGAATGATTTCGTATAATTCATGCGGGTGCAGTTCCTCCACGAACGATGAGTCGGCATACAGGGACGCCGTACCGGGTTTTATTTGCAGATAGAAGACGAGCAGGACTACGGATAGTTTGGTCAGCAACATTCTCGACGCGTGTCGCGTGGTTTTATTGAAGGCTCAACGACTATGACGGCACTTTTCGTTTTGTGTTTTGTTGAAGTTATTTATGGCCTTCGTGATTTGGAATCTTTCGATCTTATTTTATGGTTTCTAGGAAAAGTTTCTACGAGATTACTGTTGTTATTAGCAACGTACCGGTTTAGTTTTATTGTTTGATTATTACATACAATGACCTAGAAATTAATTAGTCATAAATTTGATCCATAATTGAATGAATTGCACTATGTTGTAAATATTATACTATTGCATGCTATACTTTAAATAATAAAATCGTAATAGTCCATTCTATTCCTCATTTGCCTTCTAGGTCGTGCTTTACCGCTATGATGTTAACTACAAAACTAAGCTGCAAAGGTTTGTTATTTAAGAGAGATGAGTTTTCTAGTATAATACCTTCATTCCTCAGCAGACTACAAATGAGCAAGTTCGCGATTTTTGTGATTTTCTTCGCGGATTGTGAAGCCGGTCAAATTTTACAATTTTACATGCGAGTGATCATAAGGCGACATAAATGTCTTGTTTTCTCGCAAACTTAAAAAGTGTAGCACCTGTAATCAAAAATTTGTAAAAAATGCTAAATACAAATATGTATGACCGCGATTATTGGGATTTTTTTCGCGGCTTGTGGAGCGGATCAAAGATCCGTGAAAATTATATACGGAATGGCCAAAAGCCGAAGTTATTTAGAAGATAACATGCCATTATCTAGGAAATTAATCAATATTTGCAAATATATTTAAAATTTTACAATATTGTGAAAGTATGTAAGAAAGATGTTGCCTATAGTAGCGGCCATCTATTAGGTGGTGACGTT